>JABUQX010024620.1:0-57097 GCA_015478945.1 Trachelipus rathkii | reverse complement strand
CTTGTATGTGTGGATAGCATTACCTTAGCTATGTTTTTTTTTCTTTTTGTAGTAGTATACTATGTAAGTTATTGATAAGCCCTAGGATGCTGTGTGGGGTTTGCAGGAACATGTTGGGTGATTGATTCTTTACTCCAATTGACTGGGTCAGTCTTGATAGGCCCATGTGGCTTCGAACTTTCTCTATACTTTCAAATGTTTAAACTGTACTTTGGTTTCATGGACTTGCAGCAGGTGCATGACTGGATTAATTGAAAAGGACTGTGGCAGGTGTTAATGGCATATAGTGTTGGTGGTCTTCTAAATGGAATTAAAAGTATGTACGGTACCGATGTTGATAGTGAAGCGTTTGCAAGAATAAATAAAGTGGAGAGTGAATGGTTTAATATTAATTGTGGAGTGAGGCAGGGATGAGTAATGTTTCCATGGCTATTCAATTTTTTTAAGGTGAGGTGATGAAAGAATTTAAGGTAGGGTTGGCAGGGCAGGGTGTTAGACTGATGGAGAATGGTAGACAGTTGGGGTACCTTACTTATTGTATATACAGATAATTTAGTTTGTGTGGTGAATCTGAATTAAGTTTAAGAGGATTGGTAGAGAGGTTTGGCTGGGTATGTAAAAGGAAGGGCCTGGAAGTAAATGTAGATAAGCAAGGTGGTGGTGGTAGTTGAGGAGTGTCTGAAATGTAAAATCATGCTGGATAGTAGATAATTAGAACAAGTAGGTATCTGAATTTAAATATTTATGCTATATGTTTGATGAAAAGGGAATGGATTATGCAAAGATGTTGTAGGAAGTTAGTTGTTTAGTTTAGGCTAGTTCAATTAAATTTTTTCGTAAATATAAGGGGATTAAGTCTTGAGTGTGCTAGGATTTTGCATAAGGGTATATTGTTACCAGTGTTAATATATAGTATTAAAACTATGGTGTTGATCAAGAGGTATATATTTAAGGTGCATCTGTTCAGACGGATAATCTTATAGGCGTGTTAGGTGTAAGAAAAGGAGTAAATGAGTGTTAAGGTAGTTTGCTCACTTAGAAAGGATGGGATGATTGATAGTCAGTTGTTAAGCGATTAAGTCATTGTATAGCTAGGATAGGCGGGATGCCGAATAAATGCATCTGGCCTAGTGCGTGTACAGGCGCTGAGGTGGGGACAACTGGCTTAGGATAGACCAAAGACTATAAGTTTGTCACAAAGTTTTCCCTTTGAAATGTTTTTCCTGTTCCCGGAGTTGTTATGGCTGCATTCTTAGGTGGGTCATGTTGGAGAACTTCTGGTACAGGGGCTCTCAAAAAAAAAACAAAAAAAAAAAAAAAAAAAAAAAAAAAAAAAAAAAAAAAAATATCAGATCACCACCAAAATATTTTAATTTTATTTTTTGCTTAATTATAAGTAGCATACAAAAGTCAGAATGAATTATTGTCAAATACTAATTATTATTCCTCGTATTTTTCATTTATTTATAATGGAATACTGCATTCCATCTCTATTTGATATAATCCAACATTATTATTTTCCATTTTTTATATATATATTTTGTTTCAAAGACCAATTAAGAGTGTATATCCTTTTGTACTGTACGGAAGAGTTTGCAAAATAAGCCCTTATGACTCGCCTAGCTTCACTTCATAAATATGGTCGTTTACATATTGGAATATACAATTTAATTGCATGACTACTTTTAGTATGTTGCTTTATAAAACAAATCAAGAACATTTCATACAACTTGACATAAATTATAATTAATCAAACAATTTGTAGAGTTAAGAGTGCCAGTGCAAATAATGGAAAATGGTGGCTAGACCTGTAAGACATAAATTTTTCCGCTTTAAATGTAGATTTTTTTTTTTTTTTATGCTGATCAAGTAATTATTTCTCTAATTCCATTCACAATCCTAATTTCTTTATTTCTCTTTAATAAAATAGGTAAGCTTTGAGGGTAATGAACAATCAAAACAAACGACCTTCCTTAAGTGGCACTGGTGGTAAAAAAAGATCTTGTGGAAAATTTGAAATAACAGAAGGAGCAAAAGAATGATATTAAAGAAGCTTTTGACCTTTTTGATACAGATGGTATTGGCAGCATTGACAATAAAGAACTGAAGGTTGCTATGCGAGCTTTAGGATTTGAACCCAAAAAGGAAGAAATTAAGAAAATTTTAAGCGAAGTTGATTCCCAGGGTAGTGGCAAAATTAAATATGAAGATTTTACTAGAATAATGGCCGATAAAATGGCTGATAAAGATGTAAAAGAAGAAATTTTAAAAGCTTTTAAATTGTTTGATAATGATAGTACTGGCAAAATATCATTCAAAAATTTGAAAAGGGTAGCGGAGACTCTAGGTGAAAATTTAACTGATGAAGAATTACAGGAAATGATCGATGAGGCAGATAGGGATGGTGATGGGGAAATCTGCCAGGAAGAATTTTTCCGCATTATGAAAAAGACTAGTCTTTATTAATCTAAATAGCATTAAAGATTTAAAGTGAAGTACTATAAATTAAATGTGTAAGTGCTTTTTTTCATATATTGCGGAAAAAAAACTAAGTCACTATTAAGCTAAATGGTGTTAAAATTTTCAGGTTGCATATTGTAAATTGAGTGTATAAGTGTTTCTTGATATTTTTTTGATATTATTATTATTATTATTATTATTATTATTATTATTATTATTATTATTATTATTATTATTTTTATTATTATTATTTAAAGGTCGATTACCGTGTATAAATAATGTCAATGGAAGGAGACTGTTCATCACTATTTGAAAGCTTAAAATCAATTCAATGTAGCCAAAAAAAATTCAAGAATTTTTCTGATGAATTATTGCAAATGCTTATCATAGAAGCTGACAACGAAAATGATAAAAATGAATTAAATGCTAACAAACAAGAGGGTGACGTAAGCATCCATAAGTTAGCTCCTGAATTGAACAAAAAACGTGAAGAAAATGTCAGTGTCGTAAATTTTACTGGTTTTGATGAAAGTGAATCAAAAATTATTCATGACAAGGATATTGTTCAAAGTTTTCAGTCACATGACAAAGAAAACATAACTTCTAATAAGTTACCGTACCTTAAAAAAGGTCAGGGCTTGTCACGTTTTAATTATAAAATGTGTAAAGGATTTAAAAAGAAGAATTCAGATGCTAAAAATTCAAAGAATTCTCATGAAATTGAGAAGATTGCTGCATCTGTTATTCCTAATGAATATCAAGATAAAAGACACAACAACTTTGAAAAGTTAGAAGAATTAGTAGAAAATGACAGTTTTTGCTCAACATCATCAAAAGTTTTAGGTTTACTACAAGGAACAGTATTAGAATATTCAAGTCCTATATCTAGAAAAGTATTTTCAAATAATTCTCCAGTTAAAAGTCAGGAGCCTATAACTGTTAGAGAAACTAGTAAATATTATCACTGCCATAGGTCACCAGTTAAAAAGCTTTATTCAGGTCAACAAACTACTTTTTTTGTTGAAAATAATCATGTGCAAACGTGTAGTGACAAGGAAGTACAAGCGTGGAAGAAAATTGAAAATAGCTCAATCAATGTCGATAATACACCAGTTTTCTCCTCTTCCCAGAGATTTATTTCTGGGATATTAAAGAAAAGTAATATAATTAATATAAAAAAGAGCAACAGCAAAATTGATACTCCTTTGTTCACTAAAGTTAAGTTCCTTGAACAAGGAGTAAATGTTCTAGAATATGAAAATGATGAAAATGTAACCATTTGTTCTGGTGATACGGATTTAGTAAGTTCGTCTGATATTGAGAATTTAGTTTTAACTAACTTTGTTCCGAATCCAAACGTAGAAGACTCTTTAGGCAATTCTTTTACTGGTAAAGATAATTATTTTTCTTTGACTGAAAGAAATGAAAAGTCTCAAAGTACCTCAGGAAATAGTTTGAAGTCAAAAACTTTACTTTGCAAAAATAAATTTGAGGTAGGTGATATTGACACGTTTCCACAACAGAATTTTACTAATATTGAAAATTTAAAAGAAAAGGATTGTAAAATGTTACTACTTGCTAAAATTCACGAACTTGACAAGGAAATAAATAAATTTAAAAGAGATATTAAATGCCTGGAAAATATTAAAAAACTAGTTGAAAAACCAGTGCCTGAAAAACGACAAAATTCATTTCCTTGTGAAAATTGCGCTGTTTTAAAATCGAAAATTAAAGACACTCGTCATTCTGCTCATAAGGAAGCTCTTTCTCCTCAAGCTTCTCTGCAAGTTCAAAAGCTTACTAAAGAGCTCATTAATTTGAAAAGAGAATATAACTTATTATTAAGGAAGGAAGACCTAAAACTGAGAATGCCTAAATCTGATGTAAAAAACGTAAATGAATGTAAAACTAATATAAGAGCAAATAAATGTAAATCTGTTATGAAAAAAGTAAGCGATAAGACTGTTATAAAAAATGTATGTGGAAGTTCTCGAACTACACGAGGCCATGGTTCATATCAGTCACAAAATATGAATACAAAATCTGTTTCTTTCAGCAGCATTACACATCCTATGATCTCGATTGAAAAAGCACCAATTATGTCAGTTTCAAAAAATTCAAGTTTTTGTACTATTACAACTGCTACCACCACCACCAGTCACCATGAAAGACCATTATTAGAGCACGATAGTCAAAAAACTAATGATTTTACACTGCCTGAGATTACAGGGGAAGTTGCGAGTAATGCTATCTCAGTTTTAGGAAAAAACACAGAGATCCCACAGAATTCGAGTATGATACCTCTAAATCTACCACCTAGTAGTGGTGAAAAGTGCCAAGGAACCAACACGTTGGACGTTCTGGAGGACTTTGCGACCAAAAAAGATAATATCAAATCCATCACGAGCATTGAAACTAATAATAGTTCACTTGCAGTAGTTGAAAACAAATCGCCTCCCAATATCCACTGTTCAAGAATGACATCTGAATCTTTTAAAGTTCCCTCATTAAAAGTAAAAACAAGTGAAAATAAAAAAATGAAACTGAAACCATCAGAGAAAGTTTTTATTCCTAAGCCAGACCTAATTTTCACGGATTTAATCGAGATTAATGATAATGTAAAAAGTGAACCAACAACAATAGAAAGGGAAGATTGTAATATTTTAAATTATCCAAATGGAGACAAGGAGATCAAATATTCTAATAAAAGTGTTTATTATGTTGGTTTCATCTACATGGATATTATGATGGATACGAGCTTCATTATCTGCTTAAAGAGATTTATTATTCAGATGGATCTTATGAAGTGATTTTTCCAGACTCTTCCTCTCAAACTGTGTATGCAGATGGAACGGAAATTTATCTTTATCAGAATGGAACTAAAATTCAGATTAACAAAGACAAAACAAAGATTATTCACTTTTCTAATGGCCAGAAAGAAATATATAAAAGTGATTCTACGTGGAGAGTTTATCCAGATGGGACCACTAAAATTCTTTACAAAGACGGAAGTGAAGAAACTCGTTTTATTTAAATGGTTAAAATTCGTTTCAAAGAAGCGGATGGGACGGTGCGTCAGGAGGTTCCATCATGAAACAAAATCAAAGTTTTTTTACACTTGCTTTATTAGCATTTTTTATTATTATTATTATTTTATTTTTTTAGTTATTTTTTTTGTAAATAAAATATACGTAGTTATGCTGGATTTTAAGTAAAAGACCTTTTTTATATATATATATATATATATATATATATATATATATATATATATATATATATATATATATATATATATATATATATATATATATATATATATATATATATATATATATATATATATATATATATATATATATATATATATATATCATCATCATCATCCACCTTATTTCCCCAAGACTGAGGGTAAGGTGCGTACCATGTACTGGAAACAGAAAAGTAGTAGAAGTTCATAATAGAAGTCGAAAAGAAAGCCCAGCCTATTAGTGAGAATTCGTCGCAGTCAGAATATCCAACATAGACTTCACGGGACCGCTACGGACCATCACTATGGCATCTCGTCAGTGTGGGGTTCATCCCTTGGCCCAAGTGGGCCACAACCATACCCCCTTGCAAAACTTCGCCATTCACTCCTATTATGCACCTTTCTTCTCGCCACTGCCAAACTCACATTTCTCTCCTCCGAGCGCATTCCTTTACTGGACTCAATCCACATTTTCTTCGTTTCGCCAGCCGGTTGGACTTCCCAACAACACACCACTTATACATCCGCTAAACCAAATCGACTTTATCATCCAGTCCTTTCCACATGACCAAACCATCTCGGCGTACCTTCATTTATTCTCTCATTTATCCCTTTCTTCACACCACACAATTCTCTAATACGTTCATTCCTCATTTTATCAATTCTCACACATAACACGACCCTAAGATTGTCTCAATCTATCTGATCACTGTACTTCATATCCATACCTCTTATGCCAGACCATAGCTCTCACTACTTATATATTAAAACAGGTAACCACATACCCTCATGTAAGGACCCTAGCGCACTCTAAGACTTAGTCCCTTTACATTCCACCAACGATTTAATTGCAGCCACCTTCCTGCCCTTCACAACTTCCTACTACACTGCTCGATTCCGTTTCCCTTATCTTCAGCATAAATAAGTCCCAAATTTTAACTCAGACACTTGTTCCCAGCTGCTCACCATCCAACATAACTTCCAGCACCGAGAACTGTCCTCCCTTACAACCATAACCTTATCTTAATCTATGTTTTACTTTCAAACCCCTCCCTTTTCACAACACCTTACCAAAACTCTCTACCAATCCTCTGAAAACAATTAAATAATAGACCCTTAAAAAATAGAGAAAAACAATATTATATATAATATAGAATATATATATATATAATATATAATATATTATATAATATATAATAATAATTATATATATTTACTCTTAACCAAACGACTATCATCCATTCTTTCACATGACCTAACCATCTCAAGACTTTGTATCGATTCTCTCATTTAGCCCTTTCATCACCACACAACTCTTCTAATACATTCATCCTCATTTTATCAAATTCTTCTCACCACCTAAACACGCACCTAGTATTTCCATGCTGAAATATATTATATATAGTATATATATAATTATATATATATATATATATAATAATATATATATATATATATATTATATATAATATATATATATATATAATATAAATATATATATATATAATATGATATATATATATATATTATATATATATATATAATATATAATTATTAAGTATATATATATATATTTATATTATATTATATATATATATATATAGTGATGGGACGATTAATCGTCATCGTCATCGTCATCGGCAAAAATCGGCATATTTTTTTTCAATCGTCATCGTCATCGTTCATCGTCATCGGCAATTTTGCCGATTATTTTGCCGCCCGATTAATTGAACAAAATTAAGAATTTTGAATAATATTAAAACTCAATAATAATATATATTATATATAATATATATATATATATATAATATAATAATATATATATATGATATATATATATTATATATATATATATATATATAGTATATAGTATATATATATATATATATATATAATATATATATATACCACCCATCTTTGTTAGAATGTATGACATTCCAGTGCCAATGGTTCGCCTTTCTGTCTGCGTTCATATCCACACCTCATCCTCCAGACATCTTAGAGACACATCTTTTATCCACATATCATATACACATACTTATATCCACACCCGTCTCTTATAGACAACATCTTAAAAACATCCCTATCCCTTTATCCCTATGTGTGGGGGGAAAAAAATTGCCGAGATCGTATGTCCTGCATGTCGTAGAAGGCAACTAAGTGATGGTGTAGTTGGGTTGGCTGGCGCCCCACTACCACTTATCTTTTGCCAGGAATTCTAATGCATGGCTCAGAAGAAGGTCGTGATTCGCCGTCATCGGCGTCCTATCGTGTCGGCGAAAATGTATTGAACGTATCTGTATATGAAATGTCTAAGAGGAATAAATGTTGAGGAGGAGAGGTGATGGATGTATTTAGAAAGGGCAAATTTGGGAAGTGAAAACATGGCCGCAGGCTGGTGAAAATACATAAGGATTTGCTAGCTGTGACTGAAACAAAGATGGAGGAAACAGTTTGAAAATGAAGTAGTTGTGTTGTGTGAAATGTGTTTGTGTTGTTGTTGGAAAGGAATGAGAGGGGGGATAGAAAGCATTTGTAATTATTGATAGTGACTTGTGGTACAGGCCTATGGTAGATTTTGTGTGTGTGAGGGCTGATAGATCAAAGGCGTAAATTTAAGTTGAATAAGTAAGTATATGTGTGGTTTGCGACATATGGTCCATCCTAGGGTGATTTTTGAAGAGATTGCAATTTTCTGGGATAATCTTGAATGATGTTTTTGGGATGGGGTGAGTAGGGGATTTAGATTGATTGTGTCCATATCTGCCCACCTAAGGATTTTCTTTTACAGTTGTCACCACCACTACCGGTCAGAGCCCTATTCAAGAGAGGGCTGTAGTAAGCTCAGAAAAGTTCACCCTCTAGACTCAAATTACGCAAGATTGAGCACAGACGCAGGTTTAAAGTGAGAAGATTAATTTCATCAGGACATACAGAAGATGAAAAAGAATCCACCAGAACAGAGGTGCGGGAAGGGAGGAAAGAGAAACCACAGCGAACTAGCTGAGTTACCAATACAACAACAAATATCAAACAAAAGATACAGGCAGCATCCTTGTGCTACGAGGGCGTCGTAAAGGTGTGGTACGCAAATAATTAAGTTACCCTCGAGCACTTGCCACTGGGTTGCCTATAGAATAGAGATAAAGCACCAAAAGAACAGTTTATAGGCCTTTTGGCCTTGACTCGGACCCTATCCAAAATCCGGGTGAAGCCAGAGCCCCTTCCCCAAGATATGAGAACATACTCATACAAGGGCGGATTGGATACCCTTGTATAGCTGTGAGCAAACTGAGAAGAGAAAAAAAGTTTCGCAGTGTAGTCTAAACAGAATCCCAGTTTCTTTGAGGCCGCCCTAGCAACCGTTGTGAATGTGAAGGTTTCCGAAACATTTTTGTTTTTATGTTAGGCCTGGGCAAGGCATGTTTATATTTCACAGGAGAGATGAGAGAACCGTTGAAAAAGATAGGAAAGTTAGAATACGTTTTAGAGAATGAGATTTCAGAAGTTGGGTTTTAAAGAATTGAATTTCACATTGAGACGACCCCATCCGGAAATTCTATCCAGATTAAAATAGGAAAGATTAAGACGAGA
Source organism: Trachelipus rathkii (assembly GCA_015478945.1). NCBI lineage: Eukaryota > Metazoa > Arthropoda > Malacostraca > Isopoda > Trachelipodidae > Trachelipus > Trachelipus rathkii. Next base: position 47,796 of record JABUQX010024620.1, on the reverse strand, counting down.
GGCAATCTAGAAGTAAAAGAGGAAGCAGAACTGAATTGAGTTGAAGAATGAAGTTGAGTCATCGGTGTTATGAGTGGATAGAGTAAGATGTGCAGCTGAGAAGATCATTAATGGAAAAGTAGGAAAAAAGTAGGAGATAAGAAGAACCCTGAGGAACCCACTATTGACAGAAAAAGAAGAGGAAGTCGGCCCCATCAGCAACAGCCGATATTTAAGAGATTTGAACTAAAGCTAACATAATTAAGCAAGAGAAAGAAGGAAACCCAAAGTGAGGGAGCTTGGAGAGCAGTGACCGGCGTGCCATACTCGGTCAATGCTTTGGATATGTTTAAGCGCCACCACTCAAGTCTTCCCCGCGTTCCTAATGGCGCGAAAACCATAAATACGCTTAAAAGGAGAGTTATATCGCCAGAAAAAATCTCGAGCGCTGAAAGCTATCGGAAAGAAGAATGAGTTTCCAGTATGGTCTAAGAAGTAAAGGTTGAGAAGGGTTTCAAAGATCTGTAGATAGATATACAAGTGAGAAGCTATAGCCAGATAGTTAGAGGATCAGCAGCGGCTTCCTTTTTTACTGAATAGGTTGGAAGTGTGCGAGCTTCCAACACTGAGGGAAAAGGCTATATGGAACATAGCAGAGTATAGGGGTTGAACGAGGGCGGGTAGCACGTAAGCAACACTCCCTCAAAACTTGGGGAGGATTGGCCATCTGGGCCACCCGTCTTCCTATCCTTCATAGATTCCAGGGGCCCATGCACCCGTCAAATGTAATCACAGGTTAAGACATAGGACACCTGAGAGGAGAAGGGGGAGAAGGAGAAGTCCAAAATCGTCTAGGTTGAGTTAGAGGAAATAGGAGCCGAAAGAGATTGGCCTTTTTCAGTTGGAGAATTAACAACAGAACATCAGAAGAAAGGGCGAATCTTACTGAAGTTGTTAAAGATTTTTTTGGCAAGATGCCAGATATCATGTCAAGTAGGAGAACCAAGGAAATTAACGCACTTTTCGTTGATGAAGAGCCGCTTACCTCGTGCAAGAGTATCCTGCAACATTTTCTAGCTGAATAAAATTGGCGAGAGTGATTGGAAAACATGGGAATTTTTCCACCCCCGATACGCAATGTCTCGTTAGCCTGAATGGCCAAGATAACAAGCACGAGTTGAACCATGGTTTATGAAGAGAGAATATAGAGTTTTAAAAGAATTGAACTTGCTAGTTCCATCACGGTTACAGCTTCCTCCTTATCGTTTAAATATTTATACATCCTTCTCTATTCCTAACTGAGGTAGCTGATTGCTATCATCTGCAAACTTGAAACCTTGACATTTAAGTCCTTTGTCTAAAATTTTTACATATATTGAAGAACAGCAACTTGACCTAAGAAATCGTTACGGACCACAAACAATGTCTCCTCATTCCATTAATAATACTTTTCCTTTCATAATTATTATTATTATTATTATTATTATTATTATGATTATTATTATTTTTTATTATTATTTATTATATTATTTATATATTATTATTAAGAGACTTAAGGAATCAAAAAATTTTTGATCGCTTAAATAATTTCGGAGGGTTGAACCCCTGACCCCCCTGTATACAGCCTTGTATATAGTTATACCGTATATATATATATATATATATATATATATATATATATATATATATATATATATATATATTATATATATATATATAATATATAGTATATATTATATATAATATATATATAGAGAGAGAGAGAGAAGAGAGAGAGAATTTTTTGTTAAATATATTTTTTCAAATAATCGTCATCGTCATCGGCATCGTCATCGTCAAAATTTTACTATAATCTTCATCGTCATCGGCAAAAATTTGCATAATCGTCCCATCACTATATTATATTATATATATATAAATATTATATATTATATAATATATAATATTATATATATATAATATAATATATATATATATATTATATATATATATATATATATATACAGTTATATATATACAGTTATATATTATATATTATATATTATATTATATATATATAATATATATATATTATAATATATATATTATATATATATATATATATATGTATGTATATATATAAAATATATATATCTTTTTTCTTTCTTTCCCACCTTCCTTTTGCCCCAAGATTGGGGGTAAGGTGCGCTAGAAGCATCGGAAAAGAAAAGCAGTAGGAGAACATGACAAACGTCGAAAAGAAAACCCCAGCGCTTACCGCCCCTCTGTACCATTAATTAGTGAGAGCTCGTCACAAACAGAAAATCCACCTAGAGCATCATGGACCGCACGGACCCTCACTATGGTGTAAATCGTCAATGTAAGTTCATCCCCTGGCCCAGGTGGCCACAACCATCCCCCCATAAAAAAAACCCGCCATTCTCTCCTATCATTGCACCTTTATTCTCCCTCTGCCAAACTCACATTGCTGCTCCTTCAACATTCGTTCACCGACTCAATCACTTTCTCTTCAGGTCTCCCAGCCGTCGGCTTTCCCAACACACACTCCACAATACATCGCTTAACCAACCGACTTTCATTCATCCTTTCCAACATGACCAAACCATTCTCAACATACTTTCATTTTATTCTCTCATTTACTCCTTTCTCACACCACACACATCTCTTTAATAAGTTCATTCCTCCATTTTATTAATTCTCACACCTAGCATGCCTATATATATATATAATATATATATATATATATATATATATATATATATATATATACTATATAATATATATATAATATATCATATATATAATATATATATTTATTATATATATATATATATATATATATATATATATATATATATATAGGTTAAATCTAATCTAAAGAATTAAAAACTGTCCTAACTAAACATATATAGCACAAATTTTTAATTACTAACCTTATATTTTATTATCCCGTTATTCATCCCCGTTAACGTACCCCACCTTGTCTGGGTGGAGGGGGCTCAGATACCTTTTTGGGATGGTATTTGCGAAGAAGTACGTTATTGTCTTTCTTTGTTTTCCCCCCTCTTTTTGTGGTTGCTTTCCTTTCCATATGTTGTATGTTTTTTTGTTTTTTTTTAAACTTTATATACTCAACTGTATGTATGTATTCATCTGTTCGCTTCCCAGTGACTTTTCCCCTCCATGTTTTTGTCATCGTGCATTGAGGTGCACTGTTCCTTTACCTGGGGTGGGCCTTCTGCACTTCACTGCTCGTGGATGAAGGTAAAGGCTATAAACTGATCTTTTTAGTGACCAGAATAAGATCAGGGTTCCCGGGCATGGTGTTTCGGGTTGCTAGTCCGAGACCACATCCACAGCTTGTGTCACGGCATGAGGTTCAGCGGTGACATGTTAAGCTGGCCTCTTCCCTCGGCTGGGTGGACTTGCGCTTTCCGTGCTTCCGTGTGGGGTTTTCCTTTTATATGCTCATGGGTTTTATTGCTATAGTGGTTTATCTTATGGTGTTGTCGTTTTAGAGTGAAATTACTACTTATGAAATTTCCCCGTAATAATTTAAAAGCTTTAAAGAAAGGCTCAACTTTCCATCGGTCAGGTAGCCCGCCTGACAGCTTGAGGTCCAATAGGCCTCCCGAGCACAGGCTTTGACGCCCTTGTTGACGAGATGTTGAGTGTTATACCCTCTCGTCGTCAGTCTTTAACCGTTTCACATAGGGATTTCCTCCCTTCTCATCCAAGTCCACATGCGTCCCCTCCTGCTAGGAGGCACGGGATCCGTCGATTCGTTGGGGCTTCTACCGCTCCGTCACTGCATTTGGATTCCCCACCAGGTATTCCCAAGGATACGTCCTTCCCTATATATTTTTATTTACTTTCTACCTCGTCCAGGACCCTTACTGTCCACAGTACCTTACGCCTCAGTGATTACCTGGAGAGGGTTTTGGAAGATTCTGAGCCTCGGGGTAACCCTCATGAGAATTGGCGCCCTCTTGGTGAGGGCTGTCTCTAAGCTCCAAAGTACGAGACTTGTCATCTTTAACTTCTGTGGGAGGCATTTCGGTCGTCTCCTCCCCCGATGAGTTTTGGAACTCATCGAAGGGGACCAATTTTGCCCCGGAAATACAGATAGAGTCCCCGAGGATATCTTGGCTCACATGCAAAAATATTGTCTACCCATTACTAGTGTGTACCGCTTCCCCCCCCCCCCAACAGGGCTACACCTACCTCTCCGAATCCTCGCTTGCTTCTGTCATTTAGTATTCCATTTCCCCCTACCAGGGTTAAAATCGGTTTCGTTAGCTATCAGGTCCGCACTTATGTTCCTCAGCCCCGACGGTGCTTTCGGTGCCAACGCTTCGGCCATCCCTGCAAGTATTGCAGGGATCCGCCAGAGATATGCGCGCTATGTGGGGGCGATTCTCATCCCTTTTGTGTGAGCCCACCTTTCTGCCCGAAATGTAATGCCCCGCATGGTGCTTCATCGGTCCATTGCCCTGTCTACTTATTTGAGTCCGAAGTTCTTGAACTCTGTACACGAGAGAAACTGGATCGACGGGCGGCAACTCGGAGGTCAAAGAGACGGGTTCGTCTCTGACCACCACCTATGCAACTTTATTGGCTGATGCGGCTCCTTCGTCTGCCTCTTCTCAGGCTCACCATCACCCGACATCCGGAACACCTTCCTCGTGTCCTTTGTCAGCCAGCGTTCCCGACGTTACCTCATGCCACCCCCATTTGTTTTACATCCATCGGTGAGGCTTCTATTTCTGGACATATCGACCGTGATTTCAGTCCACGGTCTTCGAGTGACATCCCCTCCAAAACTGTTGTGACCATGGAGGTTGAAATCCTTGCTCCTCCTTTTCAATCGGCATCTTTGCGAGGTTTCCTCTCGCAAGAGGCCGGCGCCGGCCTCTCCCACCACCGCTTCCAGCCTTCCATCTGCTCCCTTGGTACAGCGTGCCGGGAATAAGTCAGTGCGACCTAAGGCCCACTCCCTTCAAGGCCAGTCTCACGATTCTCTCGAGTTCGACTCTTCCTCCCTCCCAGTTCCACTGTTGCTCAATAAGTCGAAGAAAGCTAAACGTACTCTTCCGCTGATTGCTGCGAAGTTCAGGAGCACGTTCCCTTGCAGAACATGTCTTTTGCTACCTCACTTGACTCCGATACGCCGTTGACATCGTCTATTGCCTCGTCGGCTTTGCAACATTCTAATAGGTTTCTTCCCCTTGATGGCCTCCTCGACCCTGCTTCCGCTGATCCGCCTGGTACTGGCGACCTTTCTGAACATTTCTTATGGGAAAAATTTTTAAAAAGAATAACGCTTTCAAGAAAGGCGGAATTCAACATCCGTCGGGTCCCCAACCCGACCCCTTCCTGGCCATTTCTCGACCAGCGACCAATATGGTCTTTGATGCCCTTGTTGACGGAATGGTTGGTACTCCACCACCTCAACCAATAGTCCTACATTACGGACCTGTTTCCAGGACTACCCCGTCTAGACAGGCTGAGGCTGATTTGGCCTCTCCGAATATCCTACTCGCTCAGAAATTCCTCAGCCATCCCAGGAGCTCCTGCATTAGCAGGGTCCCATTTCTAAACGCCAGAATAATCGAACTCCGACAATCGCTATCTCAGGTCTGCCTCCGGGGGTTCCGAGTCTTTCTTCTTACCCGCTTTATTTTTATCTACGTTCGACTTCTTTACGTCCACTGACTTCTATAAACCAGGTCTTCCTTAGTGATGTTTTGGAAGAAGCTCTTCAGACAACTGAATCACAGGCTACGCCAATGAGGAACGGTTCTATCCTGATTCGTGCTGCCTTTAGAACTCGAAGCCACGTACTTGCTTCCCTGTCGGAAGATTCTTGTTATTTTTAAACCTGACGATGTTCGTAACACATCAAAGGGAACCATATATGCACCGGAGTTCTGTTCAGATACTTCGAATAACATTCTCGCTCATTTACAGAAACACGACGTACAAGTCACCGACGTTTATCGGTTCCATCCACGTAAGAAGAACTCTTCAACGACGAACCCTTGTCTCTTACTTTCCTTCTCTGTGCCTTTCCCTCCAACCAAAGTAAAACTTGGTTTTACCATGCATACGGTTCGGACCTATGTGGCCTTCCCGAGAAGATGCTTCAAGTGCCATAAATTTGGTCACTCCCAGAAATATTGTCGATCTCTCCAAACCATATGTTCGACATGTGGAAGTTCTCTCCACCCCAACTGTGACAAAGATCCTAATTGTTGCCCTAACTTCAAGGGTCCACACCCGGCCTCCTCTGTCCACTGCCCATTCTTCGCCTTGGAGAAGGAAATCATTGAGCAGTGTGCCCTTCATAAGTATGACCGTCGAAAAGCTACCAGCCATGCAAAGGAGAAGCTGGTTCATCCTCTTTCTTATGCTGCGGCGACGAACCTTGCCTTTGCGGCTGCCTCTACCATTACTCATCATCCCCGCGCGTTGTGTCCGGAACTTGTTCCACTTTCGCGTTCCCTCACTCAGATTTCCGTGCCGGTTAACGGATCCCCTGGCGTGGTATTTCCTGTTCCTCTGGACAATTGTCCTCCCAACTCTCCTACCATGGTCTACCGGATCCCTTGTCGTTCATCGCCGATACACATGACCCTCTCTCTCATGTTACTCATCTTGCGGAGGTCCATGCCGCTCCCAAGGGAATATCTGATTTTGCGCCCTGTTCAGCGTCTGAGGTTGATGGCAATCGCCCATGTGCCTCCTCTGAGCTCGCCTGTCCTATCTCCCGGAAACGACCTGCTTCATTTTCTCCGTGGAAACAAAAAGACCCTTTTAACGGTCGCGTACACCAGTCCGAGAGTGGGTCTTCCCAGACAAGATATCCGTACTCGCTTGCCTATCAAGCCACTGACATCTTAAAACAAAAGGAACCCGATTGCACTGTGGGACCTGTCTCTGTCTTGCCAAAACGTTCTCGCCACTCTGACAACCCACGAGGGAAAACCCGTAACAGTGGGGTCCACTTCTGCCAGTTCTGATCTCATGTTACCCACGTCGCCTACGACTGCTTCACTTCTACAATATTGAAGTGATTCTGAAACTTACTCACATACCACATTGGACTCTTCAGACTATTCTTCTTCTATAGGACTCCCACGTGCTGAAACTGGGGTCCCGTTCTAGGGGAGGTCAGATGAGGTATTGGATGAGACATTACGTGGCCACGGTCATCCTTCGGGTAGACGTGGCTCTGTCTCGATGTGTGTTGAGGGTGGGTCGGCTGCTGATGGACACGGGAGGGTGGAGTTTTCCTTCCCTGCCTCGTCCCCTCCACCCACTTTAAATTTGGAACCGTCGCCTGAGCCATCTGGCGCTTCTCAGCCGTGGATAGCTCCCGAGAATTTGACTACGAACACCACACACTTGTCTTCCAATGTGTCTCTTATCACTCCAAATGACACAATTCCTATTTAGCATTTTCTTCCATCTTCCCCAGCCTTTCATCACACAACTCTTGGGGGGGGGGACATATCCCCCTTCCCAGTCTGCTAAGAAGTTTGGCAAAGATGTGCAAACTGGAAAGAGTGTTCTGAATGTGGAGTGTGACTTAGCACACCTTCTTAGAGAGCCCTCTCCTGTGGTGACCAAGAACCCCACACGTAAGCAGGGAGGTCAACACATTACCCTGCTGCATGATCTTCCCCTTCCCCCGGGGTTTAACATTCCTGTCAGTGGGTCATATGGCGGCTCACGAGACCATCAGACTTTATCCTCTGAGAAGGCTGCCAAATCCCAAAACATAGTGACTATTGTTATGGATCGCCCTGAACATTGATTCCATTACCATTTATGGCACGTTTCCTCCAATGGAACTGTCGTGGATATTTCGCTAATTACGAAGACCTGAAGAGGTTATTTGTAGCTCATCAGCCGTTGGCTGTTTGTTTACAGGAACTGCATCTTTAAGACCGAGACCTTTTACAACCTTCAAGGTACAGGGAACCCCTTATTTCCCTGAATCGAGGGGCCAGCGACAGAGGGAGGCAGCAATCCTGCTTCACGAGTCTGTCCCATTCACTCTGATTTCATTCTCCACTCCCTTACATGCCGCAATGGCTCGTATCCATCTTGACACACCACCTACATTGTGCTCAGTGTACCTAGCGCCCAGCTGTAAATATACCAAGGAGGACCTTGTCGATTTTTTCAAGTGTCTTCCACCGTCCATGTTGGTCCTCGATCGGTGACTTTAACCTCCGCCACCCTAATTAGTGGGGAAACTCTGTTACGTCCATCAATGCGGATTGGATATTGAGTATTTTGCAGGATTTCTCATTGGGATGCCTCAACACGGGCCTTCCAACCTTTGAACGTTTGAATACAGACACTTCTGCCTTTGTTGACGTCTCATTGTGTTCCATCTCGTCTTCAGATCGTTTTGGATAGGAAAGGTCGGCTTTCCTCTGTGGTAGTGACCACTACCCAATCGTGATACCATCCTGCAGTCCCAGTCCGCAGCAACAACCTTATTCTGGCTGGCGCTGCGACAGAGAAGACTGGTCTTTCTTTCATTAGGCCACTTACTTTCTCATCTTTCCTGCAACTCCTCTGCTCCCGTCGCCGGCGGATGCCTTCACTTACTTTCAGGAAGCAATCCTCCGGGCGGCAACGGATTTCCTGGGACCCGGAAATCGCTAACTCCCTGGTGGAACCAGGAATGTGCTCGGGCTAATTGTGAAAAGCGTAAATTATATAGGCTGTATAAACAAACTCGCACACCTTCCGACTTTATTCTACTTAAAGCTTCGGCAGCCCTCTCCCGGCTTACCAATCGTAGTACGCGGAAACAATATTTTCGCAACTACGCTTCTACCGTTCATTCTTCTACGCCTGTATCATCTGTTCATAAAAAGGTGCGAAAATTTTCACAAAAACACCATGCAGATCCACCAATCCTCCTTCCTTACGGCCCGCATACCTCTGATGTCATCTCTGCTCCCGGGGTCGTGGCGGACGAGTTGGGTTATCAATTCGCGTCCTGCTCCATTGGCTTCCGGTATCCTGATCACTTTCGGTCTGACCGTCTGCGGGTGAAGATTCCGAATATTTCTGTTCCACCTGGAGAAGATCTTCCATACAACAGATTATTCACCACAACAGAGTTCCAGGACGCTCTAAAACTTTGCAAGAATGGAGCACCTGGCCCTGATGGCATTTCCTTCCAGATGCTCCTGCATGCTCATCCTTCTGCCTCTGCCTTCCTTCTCAGCTTATACAATAGAATATGGGATGAAGGGATCTTCCCTTCCGTCTGGTCTACGGCATATATTGTCCTCATTCCCAAACCTGGGAAGGATCCAACTTCATAACCATCGCCCTATTTCATTGACCTGCAACACATGCAAGCTCATGGAAAGATTGGTGGCTTCCCGTCTTGTTCCCACGTTGGAGCAACTTCATGCATTTCCTGACCATCAATTATGTTTTCGCCACCATCGCTCCACTCAGGATCCTCTCCTTCGGTTGGATCACGACGTTTGTGAGGCATTTGCTTCTGACAAAATGGCCTTGACCGTTTACTTTGACCTCGAAAAGGCGTATGATAACACATGGAGGATGGGGGTTTTGCGAAGCCTTCATTCCTTGGGCCTTAGGGGGCAACTTCCTCTCTTCCTCCAGTTATTAATGTCGGATCGTTCGTTTCAAGTCCGTTGCGGTACCACACTGTCGAGACGTTTTGTCCTGGACGAAAGGGTGCTGCAGGGCAGTGTACTAAGCCTGTTGCTTTTCGCAGTAGGTTTCAATGGAGTAGTCGATTCCATCCCGTTCTCGGTGCGTTGCTCCGTCTATGTTGACGATCTTGCCATGTACATCACTGGAGAAAAACTTCCTTGTATGGTGCGTCAACTTCAGCTTGCCATCGATAGGGTTTCCTCCTAACGTTTTGCGCGTGGCTTTACATTCCCCACGTCCAAAACTGCCGACGTGTTTTTCCGAAAAAAAATCCCCGTCGTAGTGTCGCATACAATCGCTTCCTATATTACGCCTCTATGACTCCCCTATCCGTGTTGAACCGTCGTTGAGGTTCCTGGGTTTGCTGCTCGATGAGCACCTCTCCTACCTCCTTCACATTACTCTACTCAAAGCTAGTTGCCGCTGTTCCTTAGATCTCTTACGGCACCTCACCTTTAAGACTTGGGGCACGGACAGAATAACCATTCTCCACCTTTACATCATGCTAAAGGTCTGCGAATAGCCACGGAAGAATTTCGTTCTTCTCCCAGGGAAAGCCTGGATTTGAAGGCAGGGGTGATGCCCCTATCCCTACTGAGGGAACAGCTCATGTGCTCACTATTCCTCCATATTCAGGTTCCTACCTCATCAGACTTGACATCTATTATTTTAAAGCGCGTCCATCACAACCCTTCTTATTGGCCTTTTGCTGGGGTTGTTACTTACTACAGATCAACCCGAAACCCTTTGGTCTCTATCATTCAAAAGTCCCTCTGTTTGTTGCCTGTGAAGAAGCAAAGCATTAAGTTTTGTTGGGTTCCCTCTCATGTGGGTGTTCCTGGGAATGAACGGGCCGACAGGGAGGCCAAACAGGCGGTTACCACAGGGTGTCGAGTGCCCAATATCTTTCCCCTGCCGTACGCCTGGGCCATTTCCCTGCTACAGATTTTTCCATCACAATACATCGGAGTTTCCTCTCTGGCTGGCAAGCATGTTGGGCGGAGGATGCTCGTGACGACAAACTACGGAACGTCAAACCCGTCATTGGACGGTGGTCTTCATCTAGTAGAAAGAATTACCTCCTGGAGGTGGTCCTGGCTCGATAGCGACTGGGGTTATGGTAATCTCACCCATAGATCTCTTATGACGCAGGGGGATCCCTCGACCTGCCCTTTTTGTTCCTTCAATTGTCTTCTTACAGTCGTTCATCTCTTTGTGGGTTGCGAGGCCATCTCGACCATTAGAAGTAAGTTCTTCCCTGATGTGCTCACTATACCTCTTCAGCATCGCCTTTCGCACATTTTATTCGAATCTTCTCACTTTCATAGTGACGGAGTTTTTGCCTTCCTATTGGAACTAAACATCTTGTATAAGATATAACCATCTCAGGGATTTTCCCTGTCGTTAGTTATTAACACGGTATTGCCGCATTCCTGTGTTGTGGAGGTCAATGTACATCCACTAAAATAAAATTATTATCATTATTATTATTAGCAATATCTTTCTCCTATCCCCAGGTTGGGGGTGAGATGCGTAGCATACACAGTAACAGAAAAGTAGTGGAAGACCATGACACAAATCTAAGAGAAAGCCCTCCCCCCTCCTTTTACCGTCCCTTTATACACACAGTGAGAATTCGCCGCAATCAAAAATCCACCATGAGGCTTCACGAGACTGCCACGGACCCTCACTGCGGTATCTCGTCAATGTGGGTTTCATCCCGTAGGCAAAGACCATAACCATACCCCAACAAAACCCCGCCATTCAATCCTGTTATTCACCTTTCTTCTCGCCTCTGTGAGAATGTGAGTTAACTCAGATTCCACTCCTTCAGGCATTCCTTCATTGATTAAATCCACTTTTTCTTCGATTTTCCAGCACACACACAACTACACATCCGCTTAACCAACCGACTATCATCTATCCTTTCTTCATGACCAAACCATCTCGATGTACTCTCATCTATGCCTTCTTCGCACCACTCAACTCCCTAATGCGTTCGTTCCTCATTTTATCAATTCTTCTCACACCTCCTAACACGCCTCTAACTCACCACGAACCAGAAGGAAGGGCCACACTGGGTTGAAAATTCAACTCCATGGGTGGTTTCTGGTTCATAATTATTTTAATGTCAAAAGAAAATTTAGATAGCGAAATGAAATTTCAGTCAAAAAAGAAATAAATAAGTTTTTACATCATATATAGCCCTTATATTACATTACAAATTTATATGTTGTGAAGAATTTTCAGTTCTTGAAGGTAATAGACAATAGTTACTTTTAAAGTGGGAGGATTCAGACAAGATATGGGATGAGAGTATTAATAATGGATGACAGGAAAGAGGTTAAATAAATCATAAGGGTATTAACGTTACTCTTCGCAGATTACTCTATAGTTTTTGAACCTTCAAGCAGTGGATGCGATATCAAGGGGAGGGGGGAGGAACCACGAATATGGACTGGGATAGGTTTGAACAGCGTTTTCGAAGATAATGTTGTGTGAAAGATTGTCGAATGGATAGATCAGATGGACTGCATTCTATCTTTAACAAGTCTGTTCAAAACTCCAGTCCACTGACCTTCATACGTTTTTCCCCTTCTCAAGTTCTAAACCCTGGATAAAAGACAGACGTTTTTGGCAGATTCCTCACCCTTTAATACTGAAGCAACATTTATGCATCTGGAACAATGTATCCTTAATTAAAGTTATAATGGCAATTCCCGTGGCACCAGCTTGCAATGCGTTTAGGAGTCCTCTCCAAAGAGCTTCCTATCCCAGTATGATGCAAAAAAAAATTTTTTTGTACATAGAAAAATTTGATACGCCCCAGAGTTTCGACTATGACTCTACTTGGGTTTTTTGACTCTAATTCCACATCATTCGGATGTTTGAACTAAACTCAAACTCTGCATCCTTGAATTTAAAACCTAATTAATTTATAAGAAAATTTATATTATTGTAAAGCCTTGGCGATGAACACATCTTTAGAAGCGATTTCTATTAAGTTCACCCAGCAGAGGTGCGGCAGATCGATGATGACAGAATTAAACTTGAAAAATAATTTTTAGGATAGACACAAAAGTTAACCAACAGTTTTAATATCACAAAATCTACAGAAACAAATCTAAAATTTGAAAATAATAATGAATTTAATTAAAACTTGAGAGATTAAAACAAATGTAAACGTAACATCTATACACAATGACATATTTGTACTTTCTAATACTTTATCTATGGGTGTGTAACAAACAAAACCATTATCGTCATCGTCGTCGTTCTTAATAATAATAATATTGATGCTTTTATTATTTTATTATTACTACTACTATTATATTATTTGCTAATATTATTTTGTAATTTCATTGTAAAATCATGTAACATTTTCTTTAAGAATAAATATTTGATTGATTATTATTATTATTATTATTATTATTATTATTATTATTATTATTATTATTATTATTATTATTATTATTATTATTATTATTATTATTATTATTATTATTATTATTATTATTATTATTATTATTATTATTATTATTATTATTATTATTATTATTATTATTATTAATTATTATTATTATTATTATTATTATTATTATTATTATAATTATTATTACCGTGTAGACAACGATGTATCTTACGAAACTAACAAAATGAGATAAAGTTTGTATTTGAATTTGACAGAGGAACATATGAAACATCAAAGTGCCTAATTAGATTATTACCATTATTAAAAAATAAAACTTTATAGTAATGAAACTAAATATTGTCAGTTACTTAAAATGTACAAATAATAATAAGAAATTAAAGCAATCCGAGATATAGGTAAACAAATAATGAGATAAATATGAAAAATAAAAATAAAAAAATATAATGCATATGTATATCTAAAATGTCAATGTAGCTATTTATACAAAAAAAAATTTGTATTGTGACTTATATACAAATTAGTGATGTACAGAGTAGTTTTTAAGGCAGAGTGAGTTAAAAAATTATGCAGTATCCAAGTCCAAATCTAAGTTAAAGTTCAAATCCCATTGTAGTAAAAAATATAGTAAATTATTGCATATAATTATTATAATTATTTTTTAAATCACAAACAGAAATGTGAATTTAGGTTCAAGTATAAAATTAATTAAATAATTTAGCATATAGTATTCTAGAAATTAATTAAAATTAGCTTTCCTCTACATCATTTCAATTAGCATAATTGTAAATTACAGTTAGATCAAACTATATTAGAAATTATTGAAGTGTAATCCCTTAAAGTATCCTCAGACCTTTGCTATAATGATACATGATCTTTTTATGGAAATGCCTTCCACCAATTTAATATTTTCTTGCTCTATGCAGTTGATTATGCACTTTCGTTGATCCAAATTTTCAAGTGGCCGTTACAACAATTCAGAAAGCTTTATATTCACTATTGGAATGGACAGAAAGTTTAAATTTTTACAAATAAAATCCATCATCTTCACAAGACCATCTAAATGATGCCACTCTAGTAACTATGTAGGGAGATAGGAAGTCATGCGCAGAGCTTCTCAAAAATTTCTTGTATTCCATTTCGTTCAAAGGTTAACTTAGAATGTATAATATAAATATATTAAAAAGTACAGAAGAGAAAGTCATGACACTCTTTAAAAGCTCATATAATGCCATTAACAATATAAAAAAATGTAAAAATATTTTTACAACCCCTAAAGGTAGCAAAAATTTATTTTAGCTGGACGTTCCGCGAACGTTAATGGTCACTTCATTCAGTTTAACATGACTGACACTATTAATTTCTCCAAAAATTTTCTCATATAATGCCATTAATAAAAAAAAAAAAAAAATTAACCCTAAAAGGTAGCAAAAATGTATTATTCTAGCAGGACTTTCGTGAACGTTTTTGTTCACTTCATTCAGCTTAATTAACCTTAATTAATTAACATGAATGACCCTATTAATTCCTTTTAAATAATGTATAAATAGTTATTTATTTTTATTTTTGAGTAGCTGTACAGGTGTTGACACAACTCCAGGAATGTGGATTATTAATTAAATTAGTAAAATAAATCTACTGAATATATTTTCTAAACTTCACAGGATACCAAGAAGCAACAATAATTACATTTATTGATTTCCAAACCATAGAGTAATATAAAAAGCACTTGTCATGTATTCTTTTTAAGAGCCTTAAAAATATGTAGCCCAGAATTTTTATACAATATATCAGCTTTAGGCATTGGGCTACCAAAAACAAACAAAGGCGTTATCTAAAGTGAAGAATTTTTTTAATTCTACAAAATCAAAATCAAGAAAAAAAAATATATAGTTCTTCTGACTGTGACTGAACTTTCGGCAGCAGTCGTAACTATCTTCCAAACAATATAAAGATATTCGCTCCATTCTTTAAAAAAAACAAAAAAAAAACAACACTAATAATACTCCACAGGAATGATATAAAATATATTAGTTCTTCTGACTGTGACTGAACATTCAGCAGCAGTCGTTAACTATCTTCCAAACAATATTCAAATTGCTACTAAACAATATAACAACATTCGCTCCATTCTATAAAAAAAAAAAAAACATAACACTAACAATAATAATACCCACAGGATTGATATAAAATTAATTGTCCTGGATGTAAGAAATGTTACATAGGAGAAACCATAGATTTTAAGAGAAGAATGGAGCAGCATAATTGACTAAAAACGGTATCTATAAATTCTTCCTTGGTCCACCATCGAAGTTGGACATGACATTTGATCAACCCTCTAAACTAGACTCTTAATTTTAAAAATAATGGGCACTCTGAAGAGAAAGTTTGGGGAAAGTTTTTACATGAATAATAATGATACTTTTAACAAATTTAGAGGAGATTGGAGGAAGGACTAACTATTGAATAACTGGTTATAGAATTTCAATATTTCGAGATTGCCAATGTGATGGAATGATAGAAGTGGGTGGATAATGGGACTGATAATGTTAGTTCGTACAGATTATTAAAAAAAAAAGTTGGATAATTATTTTTTTTGGAAAAATGCGATTTTTTGTTACTTCACTTTTTAATATTTTAGAAAATGTATACAGTAGATTTCTTATAGTAATTTAATTATTATTCAACTATTTAAGTAATATTTTAGGGAAATTAAGTGTCATTCATGTTAAGCTGAATGAAGTGAACATTAACGTCTACGAAACGTCCTGCTAAAAGAAATACTTGCTACCTTTTGGGGTTTAAGAATTATTGCTTCCGAGACGTTTAGCGTGTCATAACATCTACATCAAAACATACATTTGTGCAAGTGTGAAAATATGATTATCACCCAAGGAGAGAATATTTTCTTTTAAGTATTATATGATTTTTTTCTTAAAACGTCCAATAACTTAATTTGTACAGGTAGATTGAAAAAATCTATGAAGAATTACTTATCTACCTTTGCCTCAAATATATCTTGAAGTTCTCTTAATTTATAAATTACAACTCGAGTAATACTTACTTTAATTACAATAAACAACACATCCGAAGTAAAATATAATATTTCAATAGTAGTTTTTTGGTAAAATTTCACCTCTTTACTTCAAACTGTTCTGATGATTTTCAGATCGGGTCGTGCTTTTAAATATAATACATTTTCATCTCAAATGAAATTCGCGTCTTATAGTGCTGTATTTATAGCATAACTGTATGCATATAAGTTCTCTTATACATTTATATCAAAACATCAAAATAAGTTTGCTGTTTTTTCTCTTTCTGAATTAATGAAAATAGAAAAAGGTTTATCAACTCATTATTTAATTTATAAAACACGTGTGTATGAATTAATAAGGAGTTGAGACAAATATACTTCATTTGGATTACAGAACATGTGGAAACAGCACTCACTTTCAGCATCTACTTTAAATTAAAGTAGATGCTGCAGAAATGGATTATTGTGTTACCGGTATGTATACTTGCTACATTAAAGTACTCAAAAATTGAATTTTTTTTTTTTTTTTAATTATTATTATAATAAAGAAATGCATCTTATGACAAGATAATTTTGCCATTTGTTAAGCCTCGTCCCTGATCCAAGCTTGGTCTAATATGTATAAGCAATGTAAACGAAAGCAATTTATATTGGCTAGATTTAAGTTTGATTGTCCTTTATTTGCAGTGATTCACTCTTTCGAGGATACTCAAATCTGATACCATAAATGTTCAACAAGATTTACTCTAAAACATTTTTCATAAATTACCCTATTTTAGGTTATCATGGAGAATTATTACAGCAATCTTTTTTAATAATTCTTTGGTTTTTACTTTAGAAAATATTCTTGCTTGAACCTTTTCTAAAATTTTATCTAAGAAACTGATAATTTACTTGATTTTACAGATCTATTTATATGCACACTTACACTGTAAAATATAACAATGCACTGCATGAAATTGTTTCACACATTTTTCAGATTCTATAAACTATTAAAATGCAAAGGCAAACACAAAAACTGTAATTAAAGATATAGCTTGAATGATGATCCGACCGACGATTTGAGGTAGTCCCCATAACAAAGTTCAAACGGTTAATAACAACAACCCACAATCATATCAGGATTCTCTAGTCTACAAGATTCGAGCCTTAACAGAACGTAATCTTGAAGAACAATAGAAAACTCGATTGTTAGAATAACTGCGATCTCTTCTCCGTTTTTTGTCTCTATCGTCTTTCTTATCGCGATCGTCGAGTGGACGCTTTCCAGCATTTTTAGCTTCTGACAATAGACCAATTACACCGAACAAATCTTCATCTTTTTCATCACCAAAAGTAGAGGACTGAAATTCAACAGGACCAGAACGTCTTGCGTTGGAATCAGCACCAGAAAAACCTTGATCTGGGACAAAACGGTTATTCGCCATCATTTGTTCAACCTCAAGTCCATAAGTATCCGACTCTGCTCCTCTAGTGGGTCGATAAATATTTGAGCCTAATGATGATGAATCTCTCCAAGGTTTATCATAAACGTTGTAAGCCTCGTCATCACCAAAGCCAGAATCCATTCCACGTGATTGGTTAAATAAGCGCTGATCAAATTGCGCGTCACCACCACCAGATGTTCGTTGGGGAAGACCTAAAGCTATTTGTTCAGTGATGTCACGTTCACGATTGGCTAACTTACCTTTGCCATCGCCTTTTGAGTTTTGTAAGGCTTGATCACGTTTCCTCTCTCTGTAATAATAATAATAATAATTATAATAATAATAATAATAATGATAATAATAATTTATAATTATAATTATAATTATAATAATAATAATAATAATATTTTTTTTGAGGATATGCACAAGGATCACCACTGCATGCAAAAAGAGCGGCTATATCGTGTCAGTAGAACTAACAACAAGGGAAGTCCCTACACAGAACGAGGAAAAAATAACGGTATTAAGAAGGTTATATTCGATAAAAGATGTTCAGCTCATGGAGGAACGCAAAGATTTTGTCACTTCGAAAATGGGAGGTATCAGATAAAATATGAGTAAGGCGATTCCGGAAAAGAATGGTAAGTCAGGGAAGAACTTGAGTTGGATGGCTAAGGAAGATAGAGTCGCAAACCACAAATATATGGGCGATAGTAAGAGGGTCCCACGAAGAACAAAACGGACAGAACGTGAAAACAATGCGTGAGATTGGTGTGTCCAATTCGCAAACGGGCGAGAACCACCTCCAGGCGGCGACTCCGTTTACAAGAGGACGGAAAGTAACCTAAACGAGGTTTAACATCCATCAGCTTGGCGCCATGAGAATCATCCACCCAACACGTCTCCCAACAGGAGAGGAAACCCTGATGAACACACGCGCAAGGTGTCCCAACAGTATGTTCAGTAAAAGGAGCCGTCTGCCAGTGGCAGCACGGTTGGCTTCTGTATCAGTTCTCTCGTTCTCCGGAACACCCACATGGGAAGGGACCCAACAAAACTCGATGCCCCTTCCATTCAATTGAACAGATGAAACCCAAGGATTTCTTGTTGACCGGTCGAGCACTCTAGTCATAAAATTGTATAACGACGTCCGGGTGGTAGAGGGGCTAATTCTGCCCACAGCCAAAACCAGCGCTATCAGCTCAGCTGAGAATATGGACATATAGGTAGGCAGGTAGTGGGAAATGGCGAGATCTAGGAAGACAGCCGACGCTCCCACTCCACCCGTTTTGGAGCCATCAGTGAAGAAAGGTGTTGAGTCATTGTGAATCTCGTTATGAAACATAAAGGAACCCCCTCAACGTCGCCGGATGTCTCAGCCTTGGTGAAGGATTGGATCCCGAAACAGACAGTGGGTGGAGGATAAGTCCATTTTGCATGAAAGTTGTCGAAATTGTAGGGCAAAACTGATTGAAAAGGAAGGCCAAAGAAATTAAAAAGAGGAGTCACAACCCCAGCGAACGGCCAATACGCAGGAATATGAGAGAACCCCTTTATTAAGGGTGACAAGGCTGAGGGACCTGAATAAGAAGGAATAAAGATCAAATAAGTTGCTCTCTTCGCAGGGACAAGGGCATTATCCCAGTCTCCACCTCCAGGCTCTCCTTAGGCGATGATCGAAATGCGCCTGTTGCAATACGCAGACCCTCGTTTGGAATAAAGCCAAGGAGGCGAAGATACGATTGGAAGGTCTATCCATGGTTGGCACACCCATAATCCAATTTAGCCCTCACTAGCATGATGTAGAATCGCAGCACAGTCTTTCTGTCCGCACGCCACGTCTTTTTTTTTTTTTTTTTTTACAGTTGTCATCACCACTCACGGGCAGAGCCCTATTCAAGGAGGGGGTGTAGTACGCACAAAAATTGGCCCTCTAGCGCAAATTACGCAGATGAGCACAGACGCAGGTTTTACATTGAGGGAGATTAAAAACAGCAGGAAACACAGAAGATGGAAGAGAATTCCTCAGAACAGAAGTAGCAGGAAAGAAGGAAGCACCGCAGCGAACTAGCCTGGAGTTAACAATATCAACACAAAACTCGTGCGCAGATACAGAACCCCTTGTGCTACGTGGACGTCGTAAAGGTGGTGGTACGTGAGTGATAAGTTCCCTCGAGCACTTGCTGCTGCGGTACCTATAGAATAGAGATAAAGCACCAACATCGCGCCGCAAAGATAGAGGGTCAAGTGAACTGGAAAGTACAGAACAGTTTATAAGCCTTTTGGCCTTTGACTCGACCCTGTCCAAAAGCCGGGTGAAACCAGAGCCTCCCCAGATATGAGAACAGTACTCCATACAAGGGCGGATGAGACCCTTGTATAGCTGGAGTAACTGAGAAGAAAAAAAGTCTCGCAGTCTAAACAGAACTCCCAGTTTCTTTGAGGCCGCCCTAGCAACCATTGTGATGTAAGGTTTCCAAGACATTTTTTTGTTTATGTTAAGGCCAAGGATGTTTATATTGTCAACAGGAGAGACGAGAGAACCGTCGAAAGAGATAGAAAAGTTAGGTGTTTTAGAGAGTGAAATTTGAAGAAGTTGAGATTTGAAGAAGTTGAGTTTTTAAAGAATTGAATTTCACAAGGTTGAGACGACCCCACCCGGAAATCCTATCCAGATCAGCGAGAATAGAATCGAAGATTAAGACGAGAGGCAATTCTAGAAGTAAAAGAGGGAGCAGAATTGAAATGAGTTGAAGAATGAAGGGTCGAGTCATCGGCATATGAGTGGATAGAGTTAGATGTGCAGGTGAGAAGATCATTAATGAAAAGTAGGAATAAAGTAGGAGATAAGACAGAACCCTGAGGAACACCACTATTGACAGAAAAGGAAGAAGAAGTCGCCCCATCAACAACAGCCGATATTGAGCGATTTGAAAGAAAGCTAGACATAAGTAAGCAAAGAGGAGGAGGAAACCCAAAGGAGGGGAGCTTGGAGAGCAGTGACGCATGCCAAACCCGGTCGAATGCTTTGGATATGTCAAGCGCCACCACGCAAGTCTCCCCGTAGTTCCTAAGAGCGGAAAACCATAAATCGGTTAGATAGGAAAGTATATCTCCAGTAGACCTCGAACGCCGAAAGCCGTACTGGCGATTGGAAAGAAGGGAATGAGTTTCCAGATGATCAGAGAAATGAGAGTTGAGAAGGGTTTCAAAGATCTTAGATAGAATACAAGTGAGAGCTATAGGGCGATAGTTAGAAGGATCAGAGCGGCTTCCTTTTTTCGGAATAGATTGGACATGTGCGTGCTTTCAACACTGAAGGAAAGTATTAGTATTGAGACAGAGAATACAGTTGAACGAGGGGCGGGGTCAGCACGGAAGCACACTCTCTCAAAACTCGGGGAGGAATGTCATCCGGGCCACCCGCCTTCCTAACGTTCATAGATTTGAGGAACCCATGCAACCGATCAAATGTAATCACAGGCAAAGGCATAGGACACCTGAGAGGAGGAGGAGGAAGAGGGATGCCAGATTCGTCCAGGGTTGAGTTACGAGGAAAATCGGGGGCCGAAGAGATTAGCCTTTTCAGTTGGAGAATTAGCAACAGAACCATCAGATCAAATAAGAGGAGGAAAGGCAGATTTACAGAAGTTGTTGGATATATTTTTGGCAAGAGGCCAGAAAGATTTGTCAGTAGGAGAAAAAAGGAGGTTAGCACACTTTAGTTTGATGAAAGTCCGCTTTGCTCGTCGAAGAGTATCCCTGCAGCGGTTTCTAGCTGAATGAAAATTAGTGAGTGATAGGAGAACGAGAATTTTTCCACCCCCGATACGCACTGTCTCTAGCCTGAATGGCCAGAGAATAAGCACGATCGAACCATGGATTATGAGGAGAGAAAGATTTAGTCGAAGAAAGAATGAACCTGCTCATCCCATCAACGATTACAGCTCCCACCTTATCGGCAGAAGCCAAAGCGTCACCAGAGTCAAAGCAGACATTCTAATTATAGTTGGGGTAGAAGCGAGGCAAGGCCCTCCAATGGGCCCGATCAAAGTGCCAGAAAAAACGCATAGGGCAGGATGTAGCTGTTGGAGAGAGTGTGTTAGAATTAAGAGATATAAGGTTGTGGTCAGATTTACCAATAGAAGCGAAAATATATTTATAGAGAGAAGGATTAGTGGTGAAACATAGGTCAAGTGTGTTCAAGAATTGGTTGGGACGATCCGGAATGTGTGTAGGTTCTTTAATTAGTTATTCCAGATCGTTGAGAATGCTGAATGATTAGGCCTCCTCCCCACCTAGATCAGTATGAGAGAACCCCAACCATTAGGGGCGAGATGCCGTAAGATCTCAAGCGACGGGCGGCAACTAGCTTTAAGATGATTAATATGAGTAAGGCGATCATCAAGCAACAAACCCAAGAATCTCACCGTCGGTTCCACTTGGATGGGGGAACCATACAGGTGTATTAAAATTTAAAGGTGACTGTATTCGTCCATTGCGACGGAGGTTTCTCCGGAAAAGCATCGCTTTCGTTTTAGAAGTGGAGAATTTGAAACCAAGCGCACTGCACCAGGACGTGGCCCTGTCGATGGCCAGTTGAAGCTGACGCTCCATACAAGAGAGTTTAGCTCCAGTGACATACATTGCAAGAGTATCCACATAGTGAGCAACGGACTGAGTTGGGGATGGTATCGACCACTCCGTTGAAGCCTATTGCGAAAGGCAATGCAATCAATAAGCTGCCTTCGGAACCTCTTCTTCCATGACAAAATGCCTGGAGAGAGAGTGGTACCACACCGGACCTGAAATGAACGATCAGACATCAGGGTTTGAGGGAAGAGGGGAAGTTGTCCCTGGAGGCCCACAGAGTGAAGGTTTCCAGAACCCCCACCCTCCATGTGGAGTTGTATGCCTTTTCTATTCTAAAGCAAAGAAAACGGCCAGGGTCAATTTATGAGAAGCGAGAGACTAACATACATCATGGTCCAAATGAAGGAGAGGAAATTGATGATCAGAAAATACGTGTAGATGCTCCAATATAGGAACGAGATGGGAAGCCACCATTCTCTCCATCAACTTGCATGTGTTGCAAGTTAAGATGGGTCGATAGTTGTCAGTAGAAGTTGGGTCCTTCCCAGGTTTCGGAATTGGAACAATAAAAGCTGTCAACCATACAGGAGGGAAGATACCCTCCACCCAGATTGTTATACAAGCTGAGGCCGATGGATGAATATTCTTCAACATCTGGAAGGAAATGTCTTCAAGGCCAGGAGCACGTTCCTTACAGAGCTTTAATGCCTCCTGAAATTCCATCCTCGTAAAGAGTTTGTTATAAAAAAGGGTCCTCCCCAGCGGAAACTGAAAAGTCAGGAGATATTCCTCGTAAACGATCCGATCGAAAAGGTTCTGGATATCTTGATTCGATGGAGCAGGAAGAAAAGTGAAAACCCAGCTCAGCAATAATCCCCGAAGCAGAGATAACATCTGAGGGTTGTGGGCCATATGCAAGGAGTATAGGTGGATCCCTATGGGGCTTCCGCGAGATTTTACGTACAACCTTGTATGAAGAAGACAAAGGCGTGGAAGAATTCACGGTAGAGACGTAGTTAGGGAAATATTGTTTTCTCGTCCGTCGATTGATACATCTATAATAGGTTGCTGCAGCTTTAAAAAGAATCAAGTTGAACAGAGTGAGATTCCGTTTGTACAAACGGTGCAATTTACGCTATTCACTGCAAGTCCGAGCACAATCTGCGTTCCAACAAGAACACGGTGATTTACGGTTCCCAGTAGAGCGCGGGATATGGTCAACCGCCGCCGTACGGATAGTATCCTGAAAAAATGTGAATGAGGATGCCGGAGACGGGAAAAGGTTTGTGGCAGGAAGGACTTTTATGTAAGTAGCTTGATAGAAGGAAGACCAATTCGCTCTATCATACCGCCAGCTGGAATATGGTTTTGTTGCAAGCTAGGACCGAAGGATGGTAGGACAATTGGATAATGGTTACTTCCCAGAGGAAAGGCGACCTTACCCACCCGAAACGATCGACGGATAAAATCGAGTACAATATGTCCACACAGGGAGAAGTATCCGTGTCAAAACGTTCAAACGTTGGAAGACCTGTATTTAAACATCCCAAAGAGAATTCCTCCAGGATTCCAAGTATCCAATCGGCATTGGAGATATCTATAGTATCACCTCACAATGGGTGGCGGAGGTTAAAATCACTGAGGATTAACATGGGCTTCGGAAAGCTCCTGTACAAAGTTCGAAGGGTTCCCTGGTGTAAGGACAGCTAGGTGCACAGAGTAAGTGGTGATTCGAGGTAGATTCTAGCTGCCATCGCATGTAACGGAGTCAAGAGGGAAATCTGATTGAAAGGGATCGATTCGTGAAGCAGAATCCCCACACCCCCTCGATCGTTGGCTCCACGATTCAAGGAGACGAGCTCTCTGTATATGATGTGGAAAAGGACACGGTGGCGAAGTTGCAGCTCCTGAAGACAAATAGCCTCCGGGTGATGTTCGTAAGGAGGAGGTAATGGGTAGTGAGAAAGTTGAAGAATGGCAAATCTACAGGCAGAGATGAAATTACTGGTGAAATGGTAGACAATGGAGGCGATATAGTGATTAAAATGGATTTGAAAGTTTTGTAACAAAGCGTTTATGAGGGGTATAGTTCCGAGCGATTGGAGGAGAGGAGTAATAGTACCCTTATACCCTTATATAAGGGTAACGGGGATAAGGGGAACTGTAAGAATTATAGGAGAATTAGTATATTGAGTGGTCAAAAGAGTATGTTGAGTAACTTAGTACTGATTGGTGAAGAACAAGATCCATTTAGAAGTGGTAGAGGACGTGTGAATCAAATTTTTACATTGAAACAAGTGATTGAGAAAATGAGAGAAGAAATATTGTATTTAGGTTTTACGGATTTGCAACAGCAGTATGATAGAATTAATAGGAAAGCTCTATGGCAGGTGTTGGTGATATATATGGTTTTGGTGGTAGGCTTCTGAATGGAATCAAAAGTATGCATGATGATAGTGAAGCGTGCGTAGAAATAAATGGAGTTGAAAGTGATTGATTAAATATTAATAGCGGTGTGAGGCATGGATGTGTTATGTCTTCTTGGTTATTCAATTTGAATATGGATGGGGTTGTGAAAGAACTAAAGATAGGGGTGGCAGGGGAAGGCGTTAGAATGATGGAGAATGGAAGAGAGTGGAGATTGCCATACGTGTTATATGCGGATGATTTGGTTTTGTGTGGTGAATCTGAAGAGAGTATGAGAGGATTAGTAGAGGGATTTGGCAGAGTGTATTAAAGGAGGGGTTTGAGAGTAAATGTATTGAAAGTAAATGTAGATAAGTGTAAGGTTATGGTAGTGAGTGAGGGGAGTCCGCAGTGTGAAGTCATGTTAGATAGTGAGCAACTGGAACGTGTCTGTGTTTAAATATTTAGGATATATGTTGCGTGAAAAGGGAACGAGTGATGCAGAGTGTAGTAGGGAAGTTGTGAATGGTAGGAAGGTAGCTGATGCAATTAAATCCTTGGTGGATGTAAAGGGGACAAGTCTTGAGTAGGGTAGGGTTTTGCACGAGGGTATGTTGTTACCTGTGTTAATGTATAGTAGTGAAACTATGGTCTGGAATAAGAGGTATAGATCTGAGGTACAATGTGTTCTGATGGACAATCTTATTTATGGGCGTGTTGGATGTGAGAAAAATTGATAAATTGAGGAATGAACGCATTAGGGAGTTGTGTGGTGTGAAGAAATGCGAGAGAGAATAAATAAGAGTATATTGAGATGGTTTGGTTATATGGAAAGGATGGATGATAGTCAGTTGGTTAAGCAGATGCAAAATGAGGAGTGTGCTGGGAATCGACCAGTTGGGATACCGAAGAAAAAGTGAATTGAGTCAGCAAAGGAATGTCTGAAGGAGAGAAATGTGGGTTGGGTAGAGGCGAGAAGAAAGGTGTATAATAGGAGTGAATGGGGAGTTTTGTGAGGGGGTATGGTTGTGGGCCTTGCCCAGAGGACGAACCCCACTGATGAGATACCACAATGAGGGTCCGTCGTGGTCTCGTGAAACATTAGGGTGGATTTTTCCGACTGCGACGAATTCTCACTTAAGGGTATAAAGGGGACGGTAAAGAGGGGAGCTTCTTTTCGACTTGCGTCATATTCTTCTACTACTTTTCTGTTTCCGTTGTATGCGACGCATCTCACCTCCCAATTGGAAAAAGGAGGTGGAAGATGATGATGATAATTTAAATATTTATAATAATAATTATGACATATGATTTTGTTGCTTTTTCAAGCCTCCTGAATGTATTTCTGTCTACAGAAGAAATTTTCTTTAGTATTATCCTGGAATAAAATAAAACTATTGATTTAATAACAGTACCAAGCTTTCGTCCGTACACTTCGGACATTTTCAAGGAATAGTTTTATTTTTTATATTTTAACAATTTTATATTTTTTTTTTAATGAAAAAGATAAGCTCTTAGTATATTATAAAACTGATAATATTAGTCAGAAAAAAGAGGAAGAAAACAAATTAAAATTAATTTTGAAAGAACATATTAAAGCAAAAGACGGGAAGAAGCTTATATTAAGATCTTACATAAGCCATTGAAACTGAGCTCGTGCTTCTCTACTGGTAATCTCTGATGGTGAGAGTAGTAACGTTGTGCATCGATTTCAATGCTCTGAAAGTGGATGTAACGCCGCTTATATTGGATACACAACGAATACCCTCAACATGAGAATGTCGCAGCATAAGTATAAGCCGAGTAAAATATTTCAACATATTAAAAAGAACACCACAAAAATCCCGATAACAGCATAAAAGAGGCCCATCATAGCAAGAAAGAAAGATTTTTATGAATTGCGCCTTCGGGGAATCATTGCTCTTAAGGAAACATAAACCAGTAATAAACATCAAATATAATGAAATGTCTAATTTTTTAAACATATTTAAATAACAAAAAGTCAACGTAGGTTAACTTTTCTAACTTTTAAAATTATTAATTGTTTATTTATTTTTGTTATTAGTTTAAATAATATTTATATTATCAAAATTGTTAAAATATAAAAAATAAAACTATTCTGAAATGTCCAAGTGTACGGACGAAAGCTTGGTACTGTTATTAAATCAATAGTTTTATTTTTATTCCAGGATGAAATATCTAAAAAAATTTCTTCTGTAGACAGAAATACATTTAGGAGGCTTGAAAAAGCAACAAAATCATATGTTAAAATAAATGCTGATATGGAGTTTTTAGAAATAATAATTATGATAATTAGGATTTATATATATTGTATATATATTTTATATTTTTAGGTTAAAAATGACGTCCCACAAAGAAGTTAATTTGTAGAAAAAATATTTGAAGTCTTGAAGGTAACGGATAGTCAAATGGGGATTCTTCACAGGACGGAAGACAAGTTCCATTTGACTAAGTCGAGTAGTTTTAGCGGGTTAGGCATAATTATCTATAAATTATAATTTCATGTATTTATTTTCTCTTTCTAGGATGTGATTTAAACATAGACTCGATAGACTCAAGCTCCCAAGAGTAGTTTTATATTTATTAGTTTAAGTTACAATAATAACTACAAAGTATTAAAAAATAATTTTAATGATTAATTATAACTGCCCAACAATGAAATTGTTTCGGGCTCAAAATTAGCGTATTCTATGTATTTCCACCTGTTGAATTCAAAAATTACAATAAAAATTATCGATTAGCTCTTGCTTTGGATATACAGTGACATGTAATTTTTTAGAGTCTACATTTGTAGTATGGGGAAAATTTTGTCTTTGGGAGTTGTCAAACCTCTCAACTGACATAACAGAACGTTCCCCAGATGTTTGTAGGTTATAAACATAATAACTGTTAATGTGACTGTGAGTTTCATATTGTTTATATTTAATTTTTTCAGAATTTATGGTTTTGGAGTGCTTTTGAAGTGTAAAATTTGTTATATCAAAATGCCACGAAAATGTGTAAATTTAGTGAATAATTTTTGTTATATATGTGGTGAAATAACATTTTCATCACAGAAACGCAATCTGACGCCTCTTGTGAAGACTGCCTATCAGCATTATTTTGGTAACCAGGATAAGTCATGGGCTCCACATATATTTTGCAACTCTTGTTCAGTTATACTACGAGAATGACAGAAAATTAAAAAACTATGTATGATTTTTGCTGTGCCTATAGTTTGGCTGGAGCCTAAAATCATACAGATGACTGCTACTTCTGCTTGACTCCACCTGTAAAGGCAGGATTATCAAGGAAGAAAAGAGGAACAGTTGAATACCCGAATCTTCCATCTGCTACTCGGACCTATTCCACATTCAGATAGTCTACCAGTTCCTACTCCACCTCAACAATAAGAGCTTGAAGTAGAAAATGAAGACCGTGTGGAAGAAGAAGAACCCAACCAGCCTTCCACATCCCATGACCCAGATTTTGAGGTAAACGATGACACACTGCAAAAACTGAGTCAAGTGGAATTGAGTGATCTCATTTGAGACCTTGACTTTTCAAAAAAGAAGGCAGAACTTCCAGGGTCAAGACTACAGCAATATAATCTTCTCCAACGTGATGTCAGGGTCTCCAGTACAGAGAACGTCAGAGGGATCTGCTTCCCTTTTTTGAGAGGAAAAACAATCTGGTTGTTTGCTGCGACGTTAATAGCTTGATGAAATGTTTGAATTTGAACCAACTGAATGGAGGCTATTCATAGACTCTTCCAGGCTTAGTTTGAAATCTGTATTACTACTCGGCGGCAACCATCTTCCTTCTATTCCTGTTGGTCATGCAGTTCACATGAAGGAGACTTATTCAAACATGACAGCCCTCCTCGACTAAATCAAATATGGTGAATACAGGTGGAAAATCTGTGGCGATCTCAAAGTCAGAGCTGTACTCTTAGAATTGCAACAGGGGTACACTAAGTACTGCTTTTTATGTATGTGGGACAGTAGGGATAGGAAAGCACATTACATTCAAGCAGACTGGCCTGCAAGAAATCTTGACTCTAGCGAGAAAAATGTCGTTGCCGAGTCTCTCGTGGACCCAAAAGATGTTCTTCTTCCTCCCCTTTATAAAAAGTTTCGAGTCTCATGAAAAATTGTGTCAATGGTATGAACCAGGAAGGAGAGGCCTTTAAGTACTTACGAAACAAATTTTCTAGATTGAGTGATGCAAAAGTCTTCATCCAGGATAAGAACAGGTTAAGAAAGAGAAGGGATAACAGCACAAGGAAGTCATCATACATTAAGAAAAGGTAAGAAGTGATCAACTTATAATTAAGTATTCATTTAGTAGTATTTATCGAGTAGGCTTTGATCACTAAAAAAAAACTTCAATAATAATAATAATAATAATAATAATAATAATAATAATAATAATAATAATAATAATAATAATAATAATAATAATAATAATAATAATAATAATAATAATGAAAAACGTCGATTTTAGCGTGGGAATCTGACACTAGAGACACCTAAACAAAATGATTAAGTGACTATAAAAGGTCCTTATATCTTATGAGAATACAAATATTACATCAGATTCGAAGCTTTAGAATTCGGTTAAAATGTGCGAGAGTGGGTTACCGTAGGGAATGGAGTGTAGAGCGGAAAAAAACTTTTGTAAGGTATCCTATAGGATATCGTGGACCGAAGGTGAATCACACTCAATCCCCACAACCTCCATATGAGAGAGAACTTTGCAGAACTGGAAGACTTACTTTTCTGTATAAAGTCGGTAAAGGTTCTGCTGAAGTATAGAAACCAAGGGTTACTAAAGGATCTATTCTGAATAGCGAGAATCTAATAAGATGGTTATTGATTCGACCCTGCTGAACTAGTATCCTAGAGTTTGCAAGAAGCAGTTTCACTACCTCTGGAGTAAATATAGACGAGCAAGATGGTAGACCATGGAACAAATTGCATTCAAGAAAAATAGCCAATGCTCGCACTCTTTTTCTCGTCTTGGAATCATATCGATAAAGCCTGTCAAGTAAACGTGATTTACCATATGGCAAAAAAAGTCGGCATTGAGGATGGAAGGATAGTAATCCTATATCAACGATGAATAAGTCATCTTACATATCCATGAGGGTGAATGTACCCAAGCTCAATGTAATATTCACATGAGGAATGCAAAACAGCTGAGTTGGATTGGAGATATTTAAAATATTAGTCACCAATGATGCAGATGGCCAAAAGGGTAGGTGAAGGGCAACTGCAACAGAAATTTAAATCATAACTAAGAGTGTACGATTCCATAGCTGAATGTATAGGGATCATTTGAGGAATTCCCTTCTCAATAGTAAAGCAGCAGCCTTAAAAGAAACCTTCAGATTTAGTATTACTCGTTACCAAACAAAGACATAACATTTAATTCTCCTGGAGAATATGATAAAAGAATAAGAACTTACATCAACTAGAAAAAGGGTTTTAAAAATTTTACAATGAAGAGTCCATTCAAAATTAATAAAAAAATTTGCTGAAAAAGAAAATGAAATAAAATATTTCAAATTATAAGAAATGTACAAAAATTACCTCGCTCTGACTTCTCTAAGTTTTTCTCTCTCCTTTTCGGCTTCATCATTAGCTCCTGGGGCTCCAGCAGTTCTTAACCCAGCATGTTCCTCTCTAGCCTTTTTAGCGAGCATCTTTAAGGACTCTTCTTTCCGAGCTTTATCTTTTTGAGCCATTTTCTTTTCTAGTTGTGCTCGCATTTCAATCTGGAAAAATTAAAAATATTATGTTTAAAATAATTTGGAAAATATAATTAAACATAATTTGAAACATTTCATTTATTGCATAACAACATTTTGCTCATAAAGGAACTTATATTCTTACCTGTTCTCTGGCTTTTCTATCAGCAATATAAAGAGCTTCAGCAAGTCTTGCAAATTTTTCGTTGATATGAACGCTTTGAAGACCTCTTCCATCAGCTGCCAAACGTTTATCTAAAGGAATTGTGTAACCTTTGGCATTCTTCCAATTGCTAACACATGGAGGAATCCTCCATTCCTGTTGCTCCTTCACTGTTACCTAAAATTTAAAAAAAAACAAGTAAATAACATGCTATTTTAATACACAAAATTAGCTTTCTAAGATATACTACTAACCTTTCGAGTTGGAGAATGCATGACTGGAGCTGGAGGTGAAGGTGGTCCTCTTGGAACTTTCTTGTTGATTCTAATGAAAAATAAATTTAAATTTTAAAATATAAAATTATTTGAAAATAATATCAATTGAAGCTTTGCAAAAAACTTTATAAAATTAATTTAAAATATACCCATACTAAAAATTACTATTTACAATCATATAATTAGGGAAGTGCAACAGATGCACGTGATAATGAGGTCCCTAAAGTGGAACTGAGATTTTTTTTTTTGCAATTAAAATGATTATTTTCATATTATTTATAACAACACATATTAATAATTGATTTTATTTTCAGTTTTTGGTAGGTCATTCTATCTCCTGTTTCGACGTTGTAGAAGATTTTAGATGACAACTAGACAAGAGACACTATTTAAATTAGGACAAATTTTATAGTTTTTATGTATTTATGTAGATAGTTATTTTTTTTTCTTTCTTTTTTCAGTGATGAGATCAAAAAAGTGATTTAATTTTTTCGAGATACTTTATATTAATATAAATATATGAGGTATTATCCTAGTGAAAAGTGTAAAAAAATAAATATAGAATAAGGAAAACGTAAAAATAAGAGATTATTAATTAGTTAAAAGAATTAAAATAGTGACTTTCTGTTTTTTAAGCAGTGCAACAATAAGGATAGATAAGTTCTTTTATTTGTTTTGTATATATTATGACGAAGACTGGTAATAGGGCCCTACCCAATCTAATGACCCTGATATATATAAAAAATTAAATGAACTTTAGTTTTTAATTTTGTAATAGTTATCGATAATCATCTATTTACTTCTGTACGTTGACTTTTAAAAGTAAGTTGCATTCTTATATGTTTGTCTTTTTTAAAGTATTATCAATTTTAAATCAGTTTTAAATTAATTTTTTATTGAAAAAAAGAATCACACCCTAGTTACGAATCATGGGAGGAAATAAGAAAGATAAAGAGGAGAAAACCCAAGCGAAATCTCGAGGAGAAAATTGCCCCAAATTCAAAGGGGAAAAAGAAGAATATGCAGAATGGAAAGGAAAAGTAGAAGATTGGGTGTGGAGTATGAAAGACATAGTTAGATTTCCCGGGATCAATATTCGGAATGCTTTGTCTGGAGAACCATGGCAATTGGTGAAAGACATAAAAAGAGAGGATTTCGCAACAGGAGAAGGATGGAAGGAAATCATCAAAATTTTAGACAAAAAATATGGCATAGATGGAAAAAGAACAAAGAGCAGAAACATGAATGATCTCTTCAGAATTATGAGAGGAAAGGAAGAAAGCATGGTAGATTATGTAAGTAGATTTGATGCAACCTTGAGGAAAAGTATTGCATCAGGAATGAAGGAAATGAATGAGGAGCAAACTGGAGGTTTGTTATTTGTGAAGAGTAGGTTAGATGAACAAGTTGAAAAAATCGTGATGAGTAGTTTAGATGGTGAAATGAAATACAAGAGAGTGAGTGAAGTACTGATGGATATTATGGGAGATAGCGTTAAAGGAGTTCAAGAAAAAAATGAAAGGGTTTGGTTAAGTGAAGGTGAAAAGAAAAAGGATATAAAATGCTTTAATTGTAATAAAGAAGGACATATGAAGTATCAATGCCCTGAAAAAAAGGAAAAATTAATTTGTAAAAGTTGTCGCGGAGAAGGCCATAGTGAATCGGTCTGCAGATTTAAAGACAGATTTTGTGTAACCTGTGGAAAAAGGGTCATCTGAGATATCACTGTTCAAGATTTGGTGAAAAAAAAGGTGGAAGATAATAAAGGCGAAATAGTTCTATTAGGAGAACTTCATATCGACAACTATGAAAGTAATGAAAGAGACGTTTAGGATATCATAGACACAGGATGCCCTAATACCGTTGTTGGCGAGTTGTGACTAGGGTATATAATGAGTTCAATGAGCGAGGAAGAATTAGAAATGTACCAAACGGAAAAAAAGATTTGCAAGAATTATTTTTTTGGTAATGAAAAATTTGAGAGTAAAAGCAAAATGAATATTCCAATCCTCCTTGGGGATAGAAAGGTTTATCTAGAAACTGAGATTCTAGAAGGTAATATTCCTCTGCTTATTGGAGCTAAAGTACTAGAAAAACTCAAGTCAAAAATTAATTTTAAAGAAATGATCCTAGAATGCAATGAACTTGTTGAAAGGAAAAAAATTCCTTTTGTGAAA
This sequence comes from Trachelipus rathkii, assembly GCA_015478945.1. Classification (NCBI taxonomy): domain Eukaryota; kingdom Metazoa; phylum Arthropoda; class Malacostraca; order Isopoda; family Trachelipodidae; genus Trachelipus; species Trachelipus rathkii. The sequence continues at coordinate 14,843 of JABUQX010024620.1, read as the reverse complement.
GATGAGAAAGGACATTTGAGAGTAAAGTTGAGAACTAGACAAGAAGGAAAAAGTGTCTGGTTAAATATAAAGGAAGAGAGATGGTTAGAAGATGATCAGAAATGGGAGAAGAATTGTAGGAAACTTCACCTTCAATTTGGAATTTGTAGTTTTGAGAAACTTAAAGAATTAATTACTCAGTATGCCAAAAACAACCAAAATTTTGAGACAAATAAAAAGGAAAAATTTAAAATATTAAAAAATTTTTGCGAAAATTTTGATATTTGTAAGAGATTTAAAACAACTCCTAGCAAACCTGTAGTAGGGTTGCCTTTAGCTAAGAAGTTCAATGAACTTATAGCATTAGATATTGGTGAACTGGACGGTGATAAATTTCTTGTTTTAATAGATTGGAACACGAGATTCTGTCAAGCAAAATGGATAAAAAGTAAAAGCCCCGAAGAAATGATAGAAATTGTAATGGAAAGTTGGATAATAATTTTCGGTCCACCAGAGAAAATAATAACCGATGGTGGAAGAGAATTCCAGAATAAGGAATTTACTGAATTTACTGATAGTTTTGGTATCGAACTTTTAAACACTGCTGGTGAAAGTCCGTGGAGCAACGGTAAATGCGAGAGAATGGTAGGAATTCTAAAGGAAAGTTTAAGAAAAGTAAAAGAAGAAAAAACAGGAGGAAAGAAATGGGCTCTCTATTGGATAGTGAATGCAAGAAATGGAATAATTTCAACTGGTGGTTTTTCACCGAGACAGAAAGTGTTTGGAATATATAATACAACAATGAAAGAAGAAGAAGAGTACACTCCGGCTCAATTAGAAGAAAATTGGGAAGGAATCAAGTTAAATGAGATTATGAAAATTCAAGAAAAAATACAAGAAATAGTACAAAGCATAGATTGTAAGAATAGGATAAAGAGAGCTTTAAAACAGAATGTCAGACATTATAAACTTGAGGAGGCAGAATTAGGAGACAAAGTTTTCTATAAGAAGAGGAATGAAAACAGATGAGCAAAAGTGGTGGGGAGAGAAGGAAAAACCGTGTGGGTGAGACATGGAGGTAAAATGAAAGAAATCAACAAAGTGCATATAACAAGAATACAAAAGATAAATCATGAAGAAGATGAGAGAGAGGAGAACTCATCAAGTGAAGAAGAGGAAGATAGTGAGGAGGAGGAGGAGAATGACCAAGACAAAGTTTTAAATATAGCAAAATTAAAGATAGGAGGAGACTATATGGTTAAGCAGCCCTATGAAGAAAGGTGGATAAGAATTAAAATAGTGAGTAGAGGAGGAAAAAAAAAAAGAGGTAAAAATAAATATTCTTATAATATTAAAAGAGAAGACAATAAGAAAAAGGAATGGATAAACCTAAAAGACTATGATGTGAAAGAAAATACTAGTGGAAAGACAAAGCAAAATATAACAGAGAATGAGGAAGAAACTGCCATAATGGATGATGAAGAAATATATTTAGGAGAGATGGAAGACTGGAAAAATGGCGAAAAAGTAAAAAATGCCAAAAATAAGGAACTTTTAAGCTGGAAGAGAAATGAGGTATATGAAGAGGTAGATTTGAATAAGAACATGAGACCTGTGAGAACAAGATGGATAATAAGTCAAAAAGAAAAAGAAGGGGGGGGGGGTTATATGCTGTAAAGCCCGTCTAGTTGCTAAGGGATTCATGGAAAAAATTGACAAAGATAGTGTGGCTTGTGAATCTCCCACTTTATCACCTGAAGGTTTAAAAATTCTTTTGACAATAATAAAAATGAATGATTGGAGAATAAATACTTTAGATGGTAAAACTGCATATCTTCAAGGAAAAAACTTCAAAAGAGATGTATATTTAGTACCTCAGAAGAAGCTAAGACTGAAAAAATTTGGAAACTCCGGAAGGTAGTATATGGATTAAATGATGCCGCAAGAAGTTGGTATGACAGTATGAGTGAAATATTGGAAGAAACAGGAGGTGAGAAAAGTAAAGTAGAAAAAACAATTTTTTCTGGAAGGAAAAAGGTAAATTGATAGGAATAATGGGAATTCATGTTGATGACATGATCTATGGAGGTGAAGAGAGTTTCTATGAAAAGATAATTGGAAAGATTAATCAAAGATTAAAGGTGGGTAGTGTAATGAGAGAAGATTTTCAATATATAGGAATACACAACACATAAGCGAAAAAAATGAAGACATTATGATGGATCAGAATAAATATATACAAGAGAAATTAGAGAAAACTGACATGGAAAAAAGGAAGAATTTGGATGACGATTTGAGTAATGAAGAACAGACGTCATATCGTTCTGTATTAGGAAAACTTAATTGGCTAGCACAGCATACTAGGCCAGAGTTGAGCTTCGCTGTGAGTAAACTAGGAAGAAATATGCAATGTGCTAATGGTCAAAACCTGAAGGAAATAAATAAAGTAGTGGAAAAGACAAAAAGGATAAAGACAGTTATTAATAGAGAAATTAAAAAAGAGAAAATTAGTTCTTGAAGTTTATCCTGACGCATCTTTTGGAAATATTGATGAAGGTAAGACTCAAATTGGTTACTGTGTCTTATTAAGAGATAGTAATGGAAGGAAAAACACGATTGTGTGGAAGTCGAAATTAGCGAAAAGAGTTGTAGGATCCACTTTAGCTGGTGAAACTATGAGTATGGTAGAAGCAATAGTATGGGCTGAATATATAAAATTCTTATGGGAAGAATTAAACGTGATGACTGAGGATGATTTTAAAGTAGAGATAATTGTTAAAACAGACTGCAAATCTCTTCGTGATAATATTCGGTCTGAATCTGGTGTGAAAAATAGAATGTTAAGAATAGATATGTTGAACATTAAATCTAAATTATAGGATGGTGTTATTAACAACATAGAATGGATAAGCAACAGGGATCAAATTGCTGACGGATTAACCAGAGAGAAAAGTAATAATAAAATTTGGAGTTTATTAAAGGTGATAGACTAGGAGGAGATTAGAGGGAGAAAGAAAATAGAATTAGATTGATTTTATTTTCAGTTTTTGGTAGAAGGTCATTCTATCTCCTGTTTCGACGTTGCAGAAGATTTTAGATGACAACTAGACAAGAGACACTATTTAAATTAGGACAAATTTTATAGTTTTTATGTATTTATGTAGATAGTTATTTTTTTTTCTTTCTTTTTTCAGTGATGAGATCAAAAAAGTGATTTAATTTTTTCGAGATACTTTATATTAATTTAAACATATGAGGTATTATCCTAGTGAAAAGTGTAAAAAAAAATAAATTTAGAATGAGGAAAACGTAAAAATAAGAGATTATTAATTAGTTAAAAGAATTAAAATAGTGACGGTTTTTTAAGCAGTGCAACAATAAGGATATATAAGTTCTTTTATTTGTTTTGTATATATTATGACGAAGACTGGTAATAGGGCCCTACCCAATATAATGACCCTGATATATATATAAAAAATTAAATGAACTTTAGTTTTTAGTTTTGTAATAGTTATCAATAATCATCTATTTACTTCTGTACGTTGACTTTTAAAACTAAGTTGCATTCTTATATGTTTGTCTTTTTTAAAGTATTATCAATAATGTATAGTTATTCAGGTTTTCTTGTGTAAACAAAATTACTTAAAACTATTGTTATATAGTTTTATATAGTATTTAAGGGAACCAAAAATAAAACTTGCACAGAGAACATAGAAAGTTCTTTAACAAAGATAATTTATAAAACAATTGATTTGCTAAATTTAAACTTGGTAAAAAAAAAATCCAATAAATACTACAATACAAAATTACTTGAACTTTGGGGGTTCCATTGGATCCCTTGGTGCCTCAACCATTCTAATAACTCTCTGCTGGGCTCCTGAGTTATATGCAACTCCTTGCTGTGACGGTGTATAACGAATGTATTGGGCAGGGGCTTGTTTCTCAGCACATCGAACTGGCATGGCTGAGGAAATTTTGCTCTGTAAAAATAAGAGAAATATGAGAAAATTCTTTATATGTTCGAAGCATCTTATACTACTTATACTAATTAACAATTAGCATTTAATGAACATTAGGTAAAATACGAATTTAAATCTTGAGAAGAATATATTCGGTATATTCAAACAAATTTAAAATGTTTTTTTTTTTAAGCTTATTGTTTTTATAAAACTACTTTTACCTAAAATTAAACCAGTAATAATAATAATAATAATAATAATAATAATAATAATAATAATAATAATAATAATAATAATAATAATAATAATAATAATAATAATAATAATAATAATATTTAGAAAGGGTAAATTTGATTTGCTCACTGTGACTGAAACAAAGATGAAAGGAAGCGGTGAAGAATAGTGGTGTGGTGTGAAATGTGTGCGTGCTGGAGTGGAAAGGAATGGGAGGGAGAGAGAAAGAGCTGCGATTCTTATGAGTGACCAGTGGTACAGATCTATGGTGGATTTTGTTAGCGTGAGTACTAGAATTCAAATGGCTAAATTCAAGTTTAAAAAGGTCAAGGTATTTGTGGTTGTGACATATGGATATGGTCCATCTGAGAGTGATGTTGAGGAGTGCGATTTTCTAGGATAATCTGAATGATGTTTTTGATGGGTTGAGTAGGAGCTTCAGATTGATTGTGTTAGGTGCCCTAAATGTTTGGATAGGTGATCAAAAAAGGGATGGTATAACAAGTAGCTTTGGCGTGACGGGAGAAAATGAGAATGGTAGGAAGGTGATTGATTTCTGTGAGGAGAGAAGTATGTGTGTGTGTGTAGGTAACACTTTCTTCAAACAAGAGTATTCATAAGTATACCAGAGTTGGTGTAGATAGAGATGGTATTGAAGTGAAAAGTATGATTGATTTTGTGCTAGTGAAGAAGGAGATGTTGAAGTATGTGATGGATATTATTAAATCAGTGAGGGGTTTAGGGATGGGATTATTGGATCATTGTTGTTTTATGTAAGATTAAGTTAGTGGGAACCTGGAATGACAAAGGTAATAAGGAAAAGTATTTAAGGGCACTTGCAAATAAATCAGTTGAATATGAACAAGATAAAACTAAAAAAATACGAATGCAAATGAAGGAAGCGTTTGTTAGTGGTGCAAGAGAAGTGTGTGGATGTGCTAAAGTAGGAAGTAAGAATGTTAACAGTGAGCGGTGGAATGAAGAGGTGATGTAAACGGTTAAAAGTAAAAAAAAAGAGGCGTGGTTGAATGTACTAAAAGCCAATGATGAAGTTCCAAAAGAAAGGTGTTTGGAATTATATAGGAAGAAAAGGAAGGACTAAAAGTTGCATACATAGGAGGAGAAATGAGGTAAATGAACAGTTTGGAATGAGGATGAATGGGGGACTTACAAGGGAAGGAAGCACGAAAGGTTAAGAATGAGAATAAAGGAGATCTGTATAGAATAATAATAGGGATGGTGCTTTCGTAACTGATGAAGTAGAGTGAGGAGTGTGTATAGAGGGAACACTTCGAAAATCTACATAGCATTGGCAGTATTGAAGAGGTGATAGTGAACGTGTGTGGGTTTGATGGTGCAAGAAGAAATAGGTATTTTGGGGATGAGGCCATTAGTAAGGAGGTAATGGGTAGGGTGAGAAAGTTGAAGAATGGTAAATCTGCAGGCATATATGAAATTAATGGTGAAATGATCAAGAACGAATGTGATATAGTGATTGATTGGATTTGGAAGTTGTGTAACAAAGCGTTTATGGAGAGTATAGTTCCAAGGGATTGGAGAAGAGCAGTAATAGTACCCTTATATAAAGGTAAGGGGGATAAGGGAAACTGTAGGAACTATAGGGGAATTAGTTTATCGAGTGTTGTAGGGAAGATATATGCTGGTATTGTGGTTGAAAGAGTATGTTGAGTGACTACACTACACCATCTCCCAGGTAGGAGTTTCGCCCTGTCAGTTGGGCCAGCATCTTCTTTCCTTTGGCCTTGAAACTCTTGATTCTGGAGCACTCTAGAAAACTCTTTCTCGGCCCAATGGTTTGCGATGATAGTCCTCGAGTTATATACTCAGGTAGGGCTTTCACCCTTTCAATGGAACTAGCATCTTCTTCCATTTGACCTCAAAAATCGTTCTCCCAGAGCTCTCCTGAAGATCGTGTTCCTAGGCGTAAAAGTTTCCGATGCTGGTCCAGGAATTCTTCAAGCAAAAAAGTTAAGGGCCGGGTTGCTAGTCCTGTCGCCCTAAAACTGTGAGAAGAAAGTCTTCTTATGTCCCGACTGCGTCAAACATCCATTCTTCTTATAATACCATTCCTATCTATTGTTTTAAACTTAATTCCACTTATTGTTATTTTAAATTTTCCAAGATAAGTAAATCAAAATAGTGTTCGTCGCTCCTCCATTTATTTTAACTTTTATTTTGTCAAAAGAATTCACGAATAAAATTTTGTTACTCCTCCTGTAGCTAATATAGATTTTAATTTTGCATTAATTTTAAAATTTTTGAATTTGTTAATTTCTTGAATTGGTTTATTTCTTTGCATTACAGACTCTTAAAAAGTTTTTAAATACGTCCAATCTCTCTTCACAAATAAGAAACTCCTGTAGTTGTTGGAAGCCTTCTATTTCTTTCTTCTAGTTCTTCTCTTTTCTTTCGCTCTTCACTTTTTTAATACATCCAACCAAGACAACAGTCAGATCATATCCGTTGAGTGACTGAGGGGATCATTTGGGAAGAACAAAACACATTTAGAAGTGGTGGAGGATGTGTGGATCAAACTTTAACATTGAAATAAATGATTGAGAAAATGAGACAGAGAAAAAATATAAATTTGTATTTAGGTTTTATGGATTTGCAACGGGTGTATGATAGGATTAATAGGGAAGCTCTATGGCAGGTGTTAGTGGTAGGCTTCTGAATGGAATTAAAAGTATGTCTGACAATAGTGAAGCGTGTGTAGAAGTGATTGGTTTAAATATTAATAGCCGAGTGAGAATGGGATGTGCTATGTCACCATGGTTACTAAATTTGTATATGGATGGGGTTATGAAAGAATTAGAGGTAGGGGTGGCAGGGGAAGGTGTTAGAATAATGAAGAATGGAAGAGAGTGGAGGGTGCCCTACTTATTATATAAGTATGGTTTGGTTTTGCGTGGCGAATCTGAAGAGAGTTTGAGAGGATTGGTAGAGAAATTTGGCAGTCTGTAAATGGAGGGGCTTGAAAGTAAATGTAGATAAGAGTAAGGTTTTATAGTAGTGAGTGAGGGAAGTCTGTAATGTGAAGTTATGTTAGATGGTGAGCAACTGGAATAAGTGTCTGAATTTAAATATTTAGAATATATGTTGGATGAAAAGGGAACAATGGTGCAGAGTGTAGTAGGAAAGTTGTGAATGGTAGGAAGGTAGTTGGTGTAATTAAATCCTTGATGGATATAATGAGACTAAGTCTTGAGTGCGCTAGAGTTTTGCATATGTTTGCTACCTGTGTTGATGTATAGTAGTGACACTATGGTCTGGAATAAGAGATATAGATCTAAGGTAAAATGTGTTCAGATGGACAATCTTAGGGTCGTGTTAGGTGCGAGAAGAATTGATAAAATGAGGAATGAACACATTATGAAGTTGGTGGTTTGAAGAAAGGGGTAAATGAGAGAATAAACGAGAGTACATTGTGATGGTTTGGTCATATGGGAAGGATGGATGATAGTCGGTTGGTTAAGAGGATGTATATAGTGTGCTGGGAATCTACCGCTGGGAGCCCAAAGAAAAAGTGGATTGAGTTAGTAAAGGAATGCTTGAAGGAGAGGAATGCGAGTTTGGCAGAGGGGAGAAGAAAGGTGAATAATAGGAGTGAATGGTGGAGTTTTGTGAGGGGGTATGGTTGTGGGCCTGGCCCAGGGGATGAGCCACACATTGGTGAGATGCCACAGTGAGAGTCCGTCACAGTCTCGAGAAACTCTAGGGTAGATTTTTATGACTGAGAAGAGTTCAAACTTAAGGGTATAAAGGGGAAGGTAAGGGGGACTTTCTTTTTGACTTGCTTCATGTTATTCTATTTTTCTGTATTTCCGGTGTATGCGACGCACCTCACCCCCATCTGGGGAATGATGATGATGATTGATGATATAGAAATTCTATGTCTGCTATCGTTTTCATATATATATATATATATATATATATATATATATATATATATATATATATATATATATATACATATTTATATTATATATACTATATATATATAATATATATATCCTTTATATATATATATATATATATATATATATATATATATATAACAAACAAATATATATATATATATATACTATATATATTATAACATATATATATATATATATGCTGCTGCTATATATATATACTCTATATATATACTCTATATCGTTAAACTACTATATATAATAACCTTATATACCATATATATACATCTTATATATACAGTATATATATATAACCAGTACGGGGGCGCCTTATATATATATATATATGTATACTTATATATATATAACAATATATATATATATATATATATATCATATATATATATATATATATATATATATAGCAACAACATATATATCATATATATATATATATATATATACCTTATATATATATATCCCATCTGGGGAATGATGATGATGATATAGAAATTCTATGTCATCTTATATATTTATATATATGTTCTACTTTTTACTTCCAGTTCTCTAGAAATTTCTTCTAATTTCTATCTAACTTCCTTAATATTATTCTAAAAAATATTTTACAAATAAAATAAGGAGCATATTTATATTTATTTCCCGACTAGTTTTGTCCATAAACCTCGTCATCTTCAGAGTCTGGATTCTTACAAATGAATAAGCTATTTTAAGCAAATATTAAAATTATAATTGTAAAATTATTAAAAGGTATCTCATATTACAATAAGCTTAAGGGAAAGTACAATAAACTTGATGTTAATGTCGGGTTTGTTATTCTAATGTAAAAAGCACAACCTATTTTAGGTTTCAATGCTACACATGAGTATAGAATTTTAAATAATTGGATATGTCATATACCATTGTTTTGCCATGTTCAGTATGGAAATGTTCATGGATATTGCTTGATTTAAAGTGATGCTGGTACATCCTATATGTTAATCTATTAGTGGTGTAACCAATATATATCAACATACAATCAGACTAGGACATGCGAATTGGTACACAACATGATTAGTTGAAATGGTATCCTTAGTAAGGAAATAGGAAGAACGGTTAGTTTTATGATATAACTTGACTGTGATTTATGGGTCTGTTGTAGATTTTAAGTGGGTATTAATAATAGTGAGCAGGTATTTTCCCTCTTTATCAAAGTCTATTGCATTTAATGTTTTAAAATAAAAATGAATGTTTTTAAGAGTTATTGCTAGTTTTTTTCTGATTTTTATAGAGTTTGGTGAAAGTTTTGTTGATTAGTTTTTCTGTTATAGATAATGGGTGGTTACAGTTAAGTTCGGTTTAATTCTCTTTGAACCAAATGATTGCTAATCTACCCATAATAGCTAGGTATATATATAAATATATATATATATATATATATATATATATATATATATATATATTTATACATACGTATATGCTATATATATATATATATAATAACAATAACCAACATACTCTCATGTATATGTTTATACCCAAATAATATATTTAACAATAACATATATATATATATATATATATAATAGCAACAACAGCAATAACCATATATATATAATATTTATATCTATATATATGCTGCTGCTGCTCTTCTATATATATATATATTTAAATAGAAGTAGACGTATATATATATATATATATATATATAACTCTCATATTATATATATATATATATATATATATATATATATATATATATATATATATATATATATATATGTGAGTTTTAACAATTGAGTTTTCACATACTTCTGGGGGTATGAATTGTAATTAAGATACAGACTATTATTTGTTGGCTCGACAAGGATGGCTGTTGAAATGATTAAATCATCATTAATAATGATTTTGATACCCTAAAATGTTAATGTTATTTTGAGCCATCTCGGAAGTGTATTTGAAGCAAGAAAGGTCTTCCAAGTGGTTTATAAATTGAAAGTGTAAGCACAGTTCCTAAATATAGTAAGGATGTCATCAAAGTATCTTTCATAGAAGACAGGGTTGAATGTTATTTTCCTCCTAAAACTTTATTTTCCAGTTCTGACATATAAAAGTATGCTAATGTAAGACCCAGTGCCCATGGCAATGCAATCTTTTTATAGCCTGTAGAAATTGTCCTGAAATTTAAAAGGCGTTTCTGTTTATCATAGTAGTAGGAAAAATGCCTGCTAACTGTTATTAATACCCACTTAAAATCCACAACTGACCCCAAAATCACAGTCAAGCTATATCATAAAACTAGATGAACTTTCTTCCTGTTTCCTACTAAGGATGCCTTTTCAATTAATCATGTGTACCAATTCACATGTCCCGTGTCTGACTGTACATCGACATATATTGGTTACACCACTAATAGATTAACAGATAGGGCACACCAGCATTACTTTAAACCAAGTAAAATTAATGAACCTTTCCACACTGAGCATAGCAAAACAATAGTATATGACATATCCCAATCATTTAAAATTCTATACTCATGTAAACTAAAACATAGAAACTTAAAATAGCTCGGCTTTTTACATTAGAAATAACAAACCTGACATTAACATTAAGTTTAATGTACTTTCCCTTAAGCTTATCATAATATGAGATAGCTACCTTTTAATAATTTTACAAATTTAATTTTAATATTTGATTAAAACTGTTCATTCATTTGTAAAAATTCAAACTGTGAAAATGTCTGGGAATACAGATGAAACCGGTCAGGAAATACATATAAATATCCTTCTTATTTTATTTGCAAAATATTTTCTAGAATAATATTAAGGGAGTTAGATGGAAATTAGAAGAATATTTTTAGAGAACTGGAAGTAGAAAGTAAAATGTAAATACTAATAACAATAATAATTTTTGTATTTAGATCACCATAAAAATTATCTACAAAACTACTTTTTCAAATTCTTATGCCCCTTGTGCAAGTTATTATTAATGTGAAGTTATCTTAAAATACATCCAAAATGATACATAACTGTCATTGCATTTCCACTTCTTAAGAATTTAAAAGACATACTTGTGTAAGTTTTTCTAAAGCTTGTCGAGTTTTATCAGTTACATCCTTTATTTCATCTGTAGAAGGTCTTTGCAAATCAGGATCACTTTCTGACGTAACTGTTGAGGGAAGAAGATCTGTTAGTTTTGAGTACACAATTTTGTCTTTTGAGTGTCCCTGCCTGGCAAGGACATCGTATTTAATCTTTCCAGCTTCATCTAACTGAACAGCAACTGTGTTTGATGTCCCACTGCTTTTATCTGTGTCTTTTCCCATTCCAAGAGGATGTTGAACAATGTGACATTCAGGAAAAGCCCCTCCATCGCCAAAGTCCTATAAAGAATTGGGATAACAAATCATTATTAAATATGATTGTTATTAGCTTATGTATAAGAGCAAAAAATCTTTCTTTTTTTTTATTGCACAGTTACTGTAAGAATATACTCATAAAAAGTAAAAACTAGTAGAACTTGCCTCTTGAGTTCTAGGAAACCAACTTTTTCTGTGGCCATATGGAGGAGCAGCTCTTGATGTTGAAACAACAGCATTTTTATACTGCTTCTTTTGTCTATCTTCAAATTCTCTGTCCCATATAGAATTTGAAACAGGAGGCAATATGCTGTATTTAAAGGAAAATCAAAATTACTTGTTATATACTAAATAAACAAATTTAGATTTATATTAATGATGCCGTTTTTATCTATGGTTTATAGAATATGAGATTTAAAGCAGGATTAATTAGCAAGATGTCAAATTCAACATATTCTAGTACATCAAGGATGGGTCTACTCTAATATGAAGAATATGAAGGCATTACTGTATACGCATAATTCCTATCGATTCCTAACAAGATTAAATAAAAAATAATAATAATAATAATAAAGTACCGTACCTAATAATATTAATCATATTTTCTAAATACATAAGATGTATAAATTATATCTGCTCATTAAACGATAATACCAAAAATCTACTTTCCATTTGCCTATAAGGAAAAAATGGACTGACAGACAAATGGTTTATAGAATCTTTGTTTTATTTACTTCATAAAGAATGGTATATAGCATTGCTTTTAAGGTCATGATATACTTCTGTATCAAAAGTTTACTAAAATTAAAACAAAAAAAAACATTAATTCTAATGCTATAAAATCATACTTACTCTTGTAAGGAAACCATGGCTGATGATAATGACTGGTAGATTGGCTAAATTATATTCACAAATCAATTTCAAATAACTTGTATATAACAATTTTATTACATAACTTTCTCTAAATAAATTCTCTTATATAATGTATAAAAAATATATAGGAGTGGGCAAAAAATTCCTAAAAAAAGAAAAAAATTTAATTTTCAGATACTATCAAAAATAGAAGTAAAAAATACATGTAGAAGAAATGAGGCATGTTTATAAATTTAATATGGAACCCTACCACTATATATAGCTTCAAAAATGTTACCTGCCAATTTATGCCTTTTGGGGTATCAGAATATTTAAAATATCAATGGCATTTCATTTTGGTCAGAGAAAAGATTTCAGCATTTGAATCAAAGCTTCTACATTTGTGCCTAAAAAGTTTAAAGCAGATGTCAGTATTTAATGAATTCCTTCAGCTGTAAAATTGCTGATGTGTCAGAAGACATTAGGACATTAGGAATATAGAGACAGTAAGAAGCTACATGGGCCTATCGAGACTGTCCCAGTCAACCCACTAACCAAACATGCTCATGCAAATCCAAAGTGCACCCTAGGGCTTGTCAAAATACTGTAACTAAAAATCCACCAATTTGGCTTAGCCACAATAATGATATAGCTATATTATGAATACCGCAACCATACCACATGCATTTAACAACTAAGTCATGGTCACACATGCAGTCTAACATTAATAACTACTGTAACTAAAAACCTGCCAATTTGGCTTCGTCTAAATATATTATATGATACCCAACCAATCAACCAATCCATATACAGTATCTATCCAACCCTATCTTAAATGTTGCAATCGAGTCACACTCGACAACCTCCTGTGGCAGACCATTCCAAAATTTAACAACCCTATTACTGAATGCATGCTTTCTTATATCAAGATGGCATGCTTTCTTCTTAATTTTCTTATTATGCCCCCTGGTCACCTGTCCATGCTCTACTATGAAAAATTTATTGGTCTCCATATTATCAATAGATGTAAATATTTTGTAGACCTGTATCATGTCCCCTCTGACAAATTCACCTTTCTACAGAAAACATTCCTAACTCCCTTCAGCCTCTCCTCATAAGACTTACCCTCAACCCGCAGAGTCATCCTTGTTGCCCTATGTTGCACTCCCTCTAGCACATATCTAAGTTTTCTTTAAATAAGGGGCCAAACATGTGCGAAATACTACTCTATTTCTGGCCTAACATAGCTATTTATACAGTTTTACTTATTACTTCCTTGCTCTTGTAAACAAAATTGCAATTTATTATACTTAGGATCTTATTAGCTTTTATTCCTTGCTTCAAATACTGATTTAGCACTTTCAGATTACTGCTTAAAATCACACCCAAATCTTTTTCTTGGTGCACAAAGAGACTAAAGCCAATCCCCATTCAAATTGTAGTAAAATCTTTTATTTGAGTAACCTAGGTGAAGAACCTTATTCACTTTTTTAAATATTAAAATTCATTAAATGACTCCAAACTTTTATATATATAATATATATATATATATATATATATATTATATATATATATATATATATATATATATATTATATATATATAATATAATATATATAATATATAATATAGTATATATATATATATATATATAATATATAATAGTATATATATATATATATATATATATATATATATAAATATATATATATATATATATATATATATATAATATATATTATATAATTATATATATATATATAATATATATATATATACTATATTATTATATATATATATAGTAGTGATGGCTAAATGCCCGGGCACTTAAGAATTGGGCAAATGCCCTGGGCATTTATCTGGGCATTTGTCCAATTTTGGCATTTTAGAGGGCAGTTATTATTTATTATTATTATTATTATTATTAATTATATTATTATTATTAATTTATTATTTATATATATATATATATACTATAATATATATATATATATTATAATATAATATTATATATATAGTATATAATATATATATATATAATATATATATATATATATATATATATATATATATATATATATATATATATATAATATATATATATATATATATATAATATATATATATATATATATATTAATATATAATATATATATATAGGTTACAATTCACCCATGCCATGATGACTTAGAAATAATTAATGGGGAATGGGTGCTTTCGTAGCTGATGAAAATGAATGTGAGGGGTGTGGAGGGAACACTTCGAAAATCCTGCATAACATTGGCAGTAATGAAGATGATAGTGAATGTGTGTTGGTTTGATGGTGCACAAGGAGGAATAAGTAGCTTTGCCGCGCACTCGCACGTCATTAGTAAGGGAGGAGGTAATGGGTAAGGTGATAAATGGTTGGATAGAATGGTAAATCTGCAGGTATAGATGAAAATTACTGGTGAAATAATGTTCAAGAATTGAGGCGAGATGTGATTGATTTGATTTGGAAGTTGTTGGCAACAAAAGCGTTTTATG
>JABUQX010024619.1:5000-15000 GCA_015478945.1 Trachelipus rathkii | reverse complement strand
TTTTTATTTCAAAAATTAATTTTCAACTCAGAAAAAGTTTCTATTTTCGTATCGAGAATTGCATCACGTATTGTTCTTTGAAAGATCGATATTTTCAATATCGATAGTGGAGCGATATTGCCCTGTTCAATATTTGTATCGAGTATGTATCGATATATCGATTACATATCGATATTATAAATTATTCACGAAGGCTGAATTTAAATTTAAGTGTGAATTTTGTTAAATTGAAATGTATTTTAAGCATTTCTAGTGTAAATATATTATAAAAAGTGATAGTGTTAGTAATTGGTGAAGGGATAGTTATAATAATCATATATTAAAGCAAATTTATGCTAAAATTAGAAATTAAGTTTGTTTACAAGCAGTACATGCGTGCGAATAGGCTATAGCTATTGAAAATTATAAAGCTGCCTATTTAATGAATTTGGATTTCATTTATTGGTTAAGAAAATTATTAATATTAAGGTATAGTAATTAAATTATGCTACAAATAGTAAATTTTATTATAGGCTAAGTTGATATACCTAATCAAAATTATGGGCCTAACTGATGAAGAAGCTCAAGCCTTAAGCTCTTGTAAAGCTTCTGTTAAAGCTTTGATAAGAAAAAGAGCTATTTCTAAAGCAAAAATTACTAATAATTTAAAAAAGTTAACTGCTTTTGGTAATGAAAATAAATTAACAGAGCCTCTATTTAGAGCTGTAAATACTGATATTGAGAAAGAAGTCTATTCTATTAAAAGTTTGGATGAAGAGATTGTCATACTGTTGTCTGATAATAATGTAGATAATTTAGATCCTTCTTATTTTAATTCTGAGCTTGAAGGTCAAGTAGATTACCATTTTGAGTTGTCAGCTGAGTTATTGTCCTTTGAAAAATATTTTCCTAAAGAAATTGTAAAAATAAATGAGAGTGTAAATACTGATAATTTTTTGGATTTAATAAATAAGGTTAATATAAATGATTCCAAACTGCCTCAGTTGCAGTGTGAAGTATTTGATGGATTGGGAAAGAATAAATTACTTTTTTCCAATTTCCTTAATAAATTTAATAATTTAATCGGTAATAGGAGTAATTTAACCAATTCAGTAAAGCTTACTTATTTAATTAGTTTTTTAAAGGATTATGCTCTTAAAGTAGTAAGCCATCTGTCTATTACAGATGAAAACTATGACATAGCCTTAAGGTTATTAAAGAAAGAATTTCTTGATAGGCCTTTCATAATTAATGAAAATATAAATAATATTTTAGATCTTAAGGTTGATGAAGGCTATGATGAAGGCTTTTTGAAATTGAAAGTGTATATAAATGAACTTAGGTCAATGATTTATGAACTTAAGAGTTATGAAGTAGACTTTTTAGAAGCTGATACACCTGGAAGTCTACTCTTGAGTAATATAATATTTCAAAAATTGCCTAAAGTGTTTAAAAGTGAATTAATACATAAAATTGCAAATAATTATCCTACTTTGGTACAATTGTTTGATCATTATAATGAGGTTATTAATACTTTAAGTATTTTGTCCCAAAATAGGAAGGATGTATCAACCAAAGCTAAAGTAAATAAAGTTTTTCAAGCTACTAAAGCTCCTAAATCTAGTACTCTTCAAAATTTTAAAACTGTAAATAATAGTAAAGATTCTAAAATGTATGTAAATAATAAAATAGAAACTCAAACTTACAACCCTACAATTTGTAAGCTATGTCAATTAAAAAATCATCCTCTCTATTTATGTGACAAGTATCCAACAGTGCCTCAGCGTATAAAACGTGCCAAAGAGCTAAACATGTGTCATCATTGTGGAGGTTTGGGTCATGTGCCTGAAAAATGTTATGGTATTAAAAATAAATTAAGATTTAATTGTTTTAAGTGTAAAGCTAATTCCCATATAACAGCTTTTTGTCCCAATGATATCCCAAATGAGCAAAATGAGTCTGTTAGCTCCTTATGTATAAGTTTCCAACAAAATGTGGATAAAGTGTATTTGTTGCCAACAATTTCCTTTCAACTCTTTAAAGGCAACAAAAAGGTTACAGTAAGAGGAGCAATAGATACATGTAGTCAACGCTCTTACATATCTAAAAATGCCATGACAGGTTTAATTAATAATTTTGATAATTTACATGAATTAGAGTACAATATTCAAACTTTCATTGGTGCAAAACAGCGAATTTTTCAGCAATTGTTATTGGGTTTACAATTTAATGATCGGGAAGTTTTTAGCATGCCTTTCCTCATTGACAATGATTTAAATTTAAATTATAGAATTCACGGCATGAATAAAGCGGTTGAAAATTTTAAGAAAAATGGTATTCCTTTAGCTGATTCTTTTTTTTATAACAGTGGAGACCATGATATGTTTGACATAGATTGTTTATTAGGCACAGACATTATTCAATTTCTTCCTTCTTTTAATTTAGTTAATATAATGTCTGGAAGTTGTTTTAAAATTGCAAATAAGTTTATACCTATAGGTAATGTTCAAAATTTTTTAACCAGAAATCAAATCATAGAAGTAAGTAAAGTGAATATGCAATCTCCATTGATAGAAGAGGAGGAGTCTGCTTTAGTAAATGAAACCATTGTAAATTTGATTTTAAATCCTATTAAAAGTTATTTTCACCCTTTTGATAATATTTATGATGATTCTGAAGTAGAACATGGACTTGAATATTTG
This sequence comes from Trachelipus rathkii, assembly GCA_015478945.1. Classification (NCBI taxonomy): domain Eukaryota; kingdom Metazoa; phylum Arthropoda; class Malacostraca; order Isopoda; family Trachelipodidae; genus Trachelipus; species Trachelipus rathkii. The sequence goes on along the minus strand of JABUQX010024619.1, from coordinate 12,319 downwards.
TTGTCCATGGAGAGTGTTGGTATTCCTACTAAAGAGGATAATGATCTAGCCTCTTATGATGAGATCATGATTAAAAAATTTAGAAATGATATTTCTTTCCAGGATGGCAATTATTATGTCAAACTTCCTTGGATAGAAGAAAAAATTAAAAATGTTGCTTCAAATTTTGATATTTCTTTGAGAGTATTAAATAGAGTCTATTCTTCTCTTAAGCAAAAAGGACTTGTAGAAAGTTATAATAATATTTTTTCTCAATATTTGCAAGATAATATAATTGAAATTGTAAATATTCCTAAATTTAAAAGATGTGATTATATATTTATACCCTCACAGACCTATAATAAGAAGTGAGGAGCAGATCACAACTAAGATAAGACCTGTCTTTAATTGCTCTTTTAAAATATCTAAAGACAGCCCTTCCTTGAATCAGGCTTCTTATGCTGGTTTAGATTTGATGAACTCCCTTTTAAAATTACTTTTAGTATTTAGAACTAATAATTATGTTGTCCTTAGTGACATTAAACAAGCCTTTTTGTCTATCAAATTAAGAGACGAATATGACAAAAACAAATTCTGTTTTTTATGGTATCAGAATGATGAATTAATCTCTTTCAGGTTTAAAACTTTACTGTTCGGTTATACAGCGTCCCCTTTCATTCTCCATTATATAATGAAACATCATGTAGAAAAGTTCCCTGATGATAAGTGTAGGGATATCTTGTCTTCTAATTTTTTTGTAGACAACCTGATTTTTACAGGCAATAATTGCAAAGAATTGGAAAAGTTGTACCATCTTACTTTTGAAAGAATGAACCAGGGTGGGTTTGAACTTCGCTCTTGGAATAGTAATTGTGAGCAATTGTGTGAGAGTATGAGAATGGATGGTAGGTATGTGGAGCATGAAAATGAGTATGAAAAGGTGCTTGGGTATAAATGCAATTTAAAGAAAGATTCCTTGCATGTGTCGTCAGTAAGTTATAGGAGCTCGTGTAGTACAAAGCGACAGATACTTTCTGAAACTTCCAAGTTGTTTGATCCTTTAGGACTTACAATACCTATTACCGTAAGAGGGAAGTTGTTAATGAGAAGTGTTTGGGAAGCTAAAAAAGAATGGGATGAAAAATTACCTGGGGAAATGTTGACTGAATGGGGTAAACTGAAGGAGGATTTAAATGAATTGAGTAAGATTGAGTTTCCACGTCAAGTTGTGAATGAAAGTGAATCCTATGGTCTGAATATATTTTGTGACAGTTCTGCTAAATGTTATGGGTTTGTTGCATATGGTTCAAGTGAAGGAAAAAATAACCTTTTGTTTGCCAAGGCCAAAGTAACACCTGTTAAAAAGACCTATAGTATTCCAACCTTAGAACTATTAGGAGTCCTTTTAGCTTTAAAATGCATATCCACTATTTTAGACTCTTATTTTAACATCATTTTTGAATATGTAAATATAGGTGTGGACTCACAAGTAGTTCTTAATTGGCTTTTGACAGGTGAAACCAAGGTCAAGGCTAAGTATGTTAATAACAGGTTAAAAGATGTTATCACTTTGTGTGATGACATCAGAAGTAAATATAAACTAAAAATTATTTTTAACTATGTGCAAACTGCTCAAAACCCAGCAGACCTTTTGACCAGGGGTTTAACTTTTAAACAATTTGCGAAAAATTTAAATATGTGGAAACATGGTCCAGAGTGGCTTTGTAAGGATCTGGAGAGGTGGCCAAAATTTCTAATGCTTTCACTTTCTCCAGAATTTAGTAATTTTGCTACATTAAATTTTAATACTAATGTAATTAATAATAAACATAATAATATTGATGAAATATTGGAAATAAATAAATTTAGTAAATTTGAAAAAGTAATAAATATAACTAGTTATTTGTTTATGTTTCTAAGCAAAATTACTAAGGAAGACCCTTGCAAAAAAGCTCTTAAATATTGGATCAAAAAAGTACAAAACTCTTCATATACTAAAGAGATTGCATTTTTAAAATCGGATCAAAAGGGTGCAATACCTAACCTAGTTAATAACTTAAATTTATTTTTGGATGGTGATGACATTTTAAGATCAAAGGGTAGAATATCTAAATGTACATACTTTAATTATGATATCAAAAATCCTATCCTTTTGTCAAGATACCACCACTTCACCACCTTATTAATTTTGAAGGCTCATAAAAAAATGCAGCATTTGGGATTAGATAGTACATTAAATTATATTAGAAACCAAGGTTTCTGGATTCCCAAAGCTCGCATAGCAATAAAAAAGGTCTTAAATCAGTGTATGTTATGCAAAAAAATCAATGTGCGTGCTTTTAAATATCCTAAGTGCACTGACATCCCTAAACATCATATGAATTTAGTAATGCCTTTTAAATTCACAGGCATTGACTTTACTGGTCATATATTTGTGACTAATGAGACTACAGGTAAACTGGACAAGATGTTTATCCTATTATTCACATGTCTTAATGTAAGATCAATTCATTTAGAACTAGTCCCTGACATGGGTGTGACAAATTTTTTACTAGCTTTTCAAAGGTTTTGTAACCTATATACCATCCCAGAGTTCCTTTACTCTGATAACGCTAGAACATTCGTGAAAGGGGCAGACATCTTGTCTAGGGCTCTGGGGTCCAATGAATTCAGGGATGAACTCAAAATTAACAATATTAAGCATATTCGTATTCCCAATTATTCAGCTTGGTGGGGGTCTTTTTATGAGCGTCAAATACGCACTTTGAAAGTTTGTATGTATAAAGTTATTGGTAGGAAGAGGTTAAATTATTTCGAACTTTTAACAACTTTGTCTTTTATAAAAAATGCTATTAACAGCAGGCCTCTCACATATAGATCAGAAGCTAGTGATCTTGAAACCATAACTCCTAACTCATTCATTCGTTTGAATTGTAATACTTCTCTTATTTTAAAGGATGCAAATGAAGAAGTCTGGAAGGAACCTGACAGGGGTTCTTTAGAAAGCACTCTTGATACTCAAGAGCAATTATTTAATCAGTTTAAACAACTATGGTATGAAGCTTACCTATTAGATCTAAGGGAAGCTATGACTGATATATATCAAATCTCTTGGGAAAATAAAATCAAAGTAAATGATATAGTGCTAATAAAATCCATCTTAAAGCCTCGTCCCTTCTGGATGATGGGTAGAGTTATGGAAGTTGTAATTGGTTATGACAACAAAATAAGAACTGTTAAAGTTAAACAAAGTAATGGACAAATATTATACCATTCAATAAGTAATTTGTATCCATTAGAATTGTCCTTAATAATAGATAAAGTCTCTAATGATAAAGATAAATCAAATAATGGTGATAAAGCAGCTGATGACTCGGAGGCAGTAGTTGGTAGACCTAAACGTCAAGCAGCCCTAAAGTGTGACAAGCTCATTAAGTCCAAACTAGACTCATTAATATAGTCATTGTAGCCCAAGGCTACAATCTCTCTCTGGGGAGATTGTTAAAATTATAATTAAAAATTTCATATTTATTGTTAAAATATTAATTTATTTATTAACTTTATTATTTTTAAAATAATTATACTTAAATTTTAGTAGAAACGTTATTCAATTGTTTCCCTGTAATATTTAACCAATTGAGCAAGGCGCATATGTATCGCGCAACCTCCTTGATCATATTATTATAAAAAAAACAAGGCTAAAAAAAAAGTTAGTACTTGTGACCATCGTTAAAAAAAGTTGTATTTGTTTATATGCAACTTCTAAATTGTTAAACATATAAAAGTGCAAGTTCTACTTAAATTAGACTATAATACTATAATCCCAACCTAGTTTATGTTGGGAAATATTTATGAAATACTTTTCTCTAATTGAAATTCCTTAAGTTAAAAATAAAGAACAGTGCAATATCGTTCTGAAAGTCAAATTAATTTTTGAAACTAACATCATTAATTGCTCCTATCTTGTGATTCAATGCAAGGGATCTCTGTAATTTTGATTTATTATTTCGAGGTAGAGCCTGGCCAGGAACTGTTTTGGGTAATAAATTGGTAGGTCCTATGCATATTAAAGTTGCCGTAATTATTTATAAGGTAAGACACTTTTATATTTCTTTATTAGTGTTAATCAGTTTATTATTTTAAATATTTTTTCCAAGAAGTATATGTTCAATTTTGTTGAGTTTGGTATTATTTATAACTTAGCAAAGATTTACACAATATATATATATATATATATATATATATATATATATAATATATATATATATATATATATATATATATATATATATATATATATATATATATATATATATATATATATATATATTTATTATTTTATTTTTATTTATTTTCCTGGATTCCTTTTTTAAATATTTAAAAGAATATTTTTTTCATATTTCGGTAAGTAAGAAATATATAATTATAGTGAGAGTCAATTGCAATGACGTTGATTCATTTTCGGAGTCAAGTCCTAGCTGGTGGGAGGGAAGTAAGAACACGCTGGAGGAGACGACGACCTCTCGGGGAACCCCGAACCGGTCATGCCATGCATTCTTAGTATAGGGTATTTTTTTACTTCTAAATACCGAAACTTTCACAATTGTCCAAAAATTACAAAATAATATTGTACATCCAAAAAAGTAAACGATATAATCGTTACAGGACACCGTGACTCAGTCATCGAGTCAACGTCTTTAAATATGACAAAATCTGCAAGTATTTTAAATATTGAAGAGCTGTTATCATATCTTGTACTTTATTAAGCATTATTAGCTGCGTTTCCAGAAGCCCGACTGTAGCCCGTTTGCAAAATCGATTCAGAAACGCTTCGAATTGAAAAAATTACATTAACCAATCAGAGAACAGGAAATTTGAGTTCACCGGAAACGGCCGAATGCGCCCGTTGGATCGGCTGACAATTGTAAACAATGCAAGAGTTCCATCCGTTCGGTCTTACTTTTTTTTTGTTTTTTTATTTAAAAAATGTTTAATATTATTATAAATTGAAATTTATTTCAGGCAGAGATAGAGAGGAGGAGAAGAAGGTATGTAAATTTGTAGAGATAATACTTGACTTATTGGTAATTCCACTATTCTTTAAGAATAAAATCAGTTCTTTAACCCTGCTCAGGTACCCGAGGGTCAAAATTACCAACGCCTAGAGCAAATTTTTTGTTTTTTCCTTCTAAAATCATTACGTCATGAGATATGGGGTTGAAATTGGAGAATTGGGGGAGTTAAGGGGTAATAGATATTGCTGTCACATAAAATCCACCTTAGCTGCACTGTGGGCTCTGTGGTGGGAAGTTTTTGGTAGGATTTACCAACGTGTTCCGTTTATGTTTTTATATATGTGGTATATATGACCAACCTGTACCGGTTATGCTTTTTCTCTGTGGTATATATTACCGACGGATACCCTTTATGTCTGTTTGGTGTAGTGCAGATTATAATGTTGGCCGACGCACCGGGTGCGGTGGCGGTGGCGTGGTGCGCTTATTTTTGATGGCGGTACGGTGCGGTGCGGTGGGCAGGGTACATAGTTTCAGTGACCCAGTGAGTTGCGATTTTAAAATTATAGAGGTGCGGTGCGGTACGAAACGCAATGCGAATCAAAACATAGAGGTGCAGTGCGATACGGTGAACAAAAATAAATTTTTGAGGTGACGGTGCCATGGTGTGCTTAAATTCTAGTGGTAAGTGCAGCGTGACGAAATAATTTTTTGAGGTGCGGGTGGCGTGGTGAGCTTACTCTATTGCGGTGCGATGCGTGGTGAGGGCATTACTCTAAATGCGGTGTGTGCCCCAAAAAATTTCCGGTGCCTAAGACAACTATATATATGTATATATATATATATATATATATATATATATATATAATATATATATATATATATATATATATATATATATATATATATATATATATATATATATATATATATATATATATATATATATTATATATATATATTTATATTTCTTTTTTATAATATATATATATATATACTATATTATATATAATATATATATATATATATATATATATATATATATATATATATTATATATATATAATATATATATATATATATATATATATATATATATATATATATGTCTATTTCATATTTGGCAAAGGGAATTCTCTTTTTGAATGAGTCAAAGGAGATTTTACTCTCCATCAGCGGGATTCGAACACTGGACTGCCGGCGTCGCTGAGTTAACAGTAACCGGGTGCTCTATCCACTAGGCCATCCACGTTCAAGAACGTTTCAAGTCTAGCTTATAAAGCCCCCGGTCTTCTCCTCCCATAATTGCTGAGTACTCAAAGGCAAGTGAGGATGAAGTGGAATATGACTCTGTAGAGAGTGATGGATTTGTTAGTAAAATAGAGGAATGTTTTGGACGAATGTGAAATATGAACACACAAAGGAAAAGAAAGTTAGTTCTTACTCCAAGAAAAATTAGAAATATGGTTGAAGCATCTCGAATGACGAGGAAGATATGTGCAAGTACGCCGTCCATTCATAGTTACTTGCCTTCACCTTGACATAACAATGAAAACTGTGTGACTGCCTTATCAGAAACACCTAAATCTGAAAATCTGAAAACTAATCCATCTGTAACTCCTCCTTGTGTCCCCTCTTCAACTTCAAGTTTGTCAACTACGACATTAGCAACACAACCTTGTCTATCTACTTCATCAACACTACAGTGTTCTACCTCTACAAGTGCACATATACTCACCATCCCATCAACTCCACCATGTGCTCCCCCGACATCATGTATCCACCGAGGAAATTTTTAGTAGTGATATTGGGGCACCTTTTTTCAGGGCAGCAATGGGAGAGAGATGTTTCAATTTTTTGCTTAGAAATCTCCGATTTGATGATAGCTCCACGAGAACTGTACGTGTCCTCGTAGATAAATTCTTTCCAGTCAATCTTTTTGGGAAAACTTTATAACCAACTGCACCTCACACTATGTGCCTGGTGAAAATATAACTTTAGATGAACATCTATTGGCCTCAGGGGAAGGTGTCTCTTTAGGATGTACATTGCCAATTAGCCTGCGAAATATGGCATAAAGCTGATAATGGTATGTGACTCCCAATCTTCCTATATGTTGAATGCAATGCCTTATTTAGGCAAGCACACAAAACCACCAAGTGGGGTTTCTTTAGGCGAGTTTGTAGCTGAAGAACTTATTTCTCTATACACCAATTCAGGAAGAAATGTGACAGGTGATAATTGGTTCACCTCAGATTCACGACAGGGTAAGAGAAGCTCATTATATATTATATATTATATATTATTATATTTATATATATATAT
>JABUQX010024618.1:0-75000 GCA_015478945.1 Trachelipus rathkii | reverse complement strand
CAAGAACAAACCTTATGCTATCAAGATTCGAGCAATATAAAAGTGCGAATTCAAGCAGTTCTTGTGTGAGCTTTTCTTGCGGTAATGATGTGGATACACACACACACACACACCACACACACACACACACACACACCACACTCACACAGGAAGAATAAAAAGACTCGTCACCTTCACGCAAATATTAAAAAGATGTTACCATTGGTAAAATGATATTGCCAGCGTTTACTCTCTTATCGAATTTAGAAATTTATTGAATATATATATAATATATATATATATATATATATAATATATATACTATATATTATATATAATAATTATATAATATATAGAGAGAGAATATATATGAATATGAGTGTTGAAATAACTACCTTTTAACGTGCGCAATATAGCACTCATATACAGAGGAAAAGTAACTAACTGGTGAGCCACCTACAGGAATCGATGTTACTTTAAGGCCGCTATGCCACAAAACCAGCGCCACCAACGTTGTTCGCAGTCGATGATTTTAATTCTGACCCAGGTAGGATAAACTCAACTGCACGCTGATGGTTGAACCAGCGTCTCTCGTATGAGAGGCGGTGACTCAAAGTTGAAGTTAATAGGCGTATTATATATATAATATGATATATTAAATATTATATATATAATTATAATATAATATATGTAGTATATTAATATAATATATAATATATAATAACTTATTATCATATTATATATTTAATATATAATAATATAATATATATTATATATAATAAAATAATATATATATATAATTTAATTGTATATATTAATAAATATCATATGAATATAATAATATATATAATTATATATATATATATATATAAGTAATATTAAGATTTTATCTATATATTATCAAGTCTTACCACAATTTAAAAGTTTTAATAATTAAAATTAAAAATTAAACCAAAATATATTAAAATCACAATTTAAATATTAAAAACGGGTTCATTAAAAACAAATTTAAGTATTTTATTATAAGATTACTTGGTAACGAAACTAAAAGTATGGCAAATTATTTGTTAGACATCTATGGCTACTTAATCTGTAGTATCAAGAAGGATTTTCTCTCTCTCTAAAAGGTCTATTTATCTCCTTTATGTGTTCCTTAATAGGATAAGTCATTTTCTAAATGCAACAACCAAGTTCCGATAAAGAACCCGTATTTCCTCAAAAACTGGTCCATCCATGAACTTTCCTAGAGTGACTGATTTAACTACTGGATTTTGTTTAGCGATCTCGCCCTAGCACATAATAACTATCAGAACTAATTACACCTCTCCCATCAGCCTAATAACACACGTATCATATATATATACTGCTTAGATAGTACACTAGAATGTATATTATTATATATACCGAGAATAATATATTATATATACCGAATAAGTTATACTAGTTAATAATAATACATATTAATATATAATATATACTATATATATGGTTATACATAATACATTCTATTAATATAATGATATATATATATCCAATATACTTATATATAATATATATATATATATATTATACCTAATACTACCTCTCCCCCCCAAAAATACCTTATAGAATAATATCACTTAATAATATATTAATATTTATAATATTATTATACTATCATTTATATATATAATAGTATAATACTATTATAGTACCAATATATATTACCGAATATATATATATCCATATAATATATATTATATATAAGCTTTCCAATAAAAAAGCTTATAATCTCTTGGTGCCACGCAATAGTTTAAAGTTATAGTATCTATAACGCTTTTTATTGAGAAAAACACCAAATATTATATATACCATATAATATGCAAAATATGTATATTCTTTTAGTATACTATACGTAATACTATCATATATAACTATATATATAATATATCCTAAACCAATATTATATATATATATTATATATACTATATATTATTATATACATAGATATTATATATATAAGGAGATATATTATACCTATATAATATATATATACCTTAATATATTATAATACTACTATATATATAATATATAATATATACTCACCTCATAATGGAAAGGTGATGTTCTGATATAGTTATTATTTCTTAGGCAATATTTCATTTTGCGAAATCCAATATCAGTTAAATAGAAATTTGGATGGACCATTTTTAGAGCGGAATATCTCGTTATTCGCAACATTGGTTTGTTCATTTAGGAAATGTTTTCCTATTGAACATCAAAGAGATACATAACTTTAAAACAAAAATTCTGTGAAAAGTTTTTGAACCGAATAACGAATACGTGTTTTCCGAACATCATTTTGCCAATAAAAGAGTAAAATATATGTTATATCTAGTAGCTTATAATAATAAGTAAAACGTTAACAAACTGATAGACAACTATATCAGGTACTTAATTTGTGAATCTTCATTATTAATTTTTTGTTTTTTTTCGACCTATTATTATTAATTAAACTGCTTGAAATTTGTGGTGACTCGATCTAATAACTATTCAATACCGAAATATATACTAGTCGTACAATAAATATAATACCTAATATATATATTATTATAATATATATATATATACTATTATCAGATAAATAATAACCTGTAAACTCAATATATAATACCTCATATCAAATACTCTAAGCTGGATATATAGTATATAACTAACATAACACTGTATATATACTCAATTATTATATAAATATACTAAATAACATAAATAAATATATAATACAGTATCTATATATATATATTATATATATATATAGTATTATACACTAATATATAAATTAATATATATATATATACAATATACTATATATATATAACTCAACAACCTGTATATCGTCCATAAGTGCATAATGTATAGTATATATAGCTATACCTATATCCCTCTCTCTCATTCAATAATATTATCTCAAAGTCGAAATACAAGATGAGTGTAAACAGCAGGTGACAATATCATTTCTCACCAGTATAAGGATCTAATCTATTTATAAGTATATTTGCAGTGATGGCACGCGTCGGTGTATTATCCTATAACAGTTATTTACATTAACTCCTGTGATGAGTGTGTATAGTCTACACAGGTACAAAAGCAATTTCATAAAGTCACTCCTGTACACAGTAAACAGGAGTGCGTGGATTGAAAAGATCGCAAAACGCAATGTTATATTGATAAAAAAATATCACAAGGTGTGCTCTTCGAATCCTTTGATAAGTCATAAAAGCAGTCAGATTTACTGTACATCATTTTGATCCCGAAACCGGATGGAATGATGGTAAAGATGAAAAAAAACATTTATGCTAAAAAAAACTTACCAGACTCCCCTAGTAATAGTCTCAGTATACACTCTTCTAATGATGAAAATTTATTTGAAGCGCGTAAAAGAAGTGAAAGGAAAATCCACACACCCCTCATAGGTTATGTAATTCTGTTGTTGATGTACTGGAACTGCCACTTAACTGCGCGAGGTTCCGAATTCCCAATCTCATGTCTGTTTTTGATATTAATATTATTATTATATTTATATATATTATATATATATATTAATACTATATAATATATAATATATATATATATTATATATATATATATAAGTATATATATATATATATAATATTATATATATATATATATATAAACTTAATATTTATATATATAGCCCTTATGGTATTTTCCGTCACGACTTTATTTTTTTAAAAGGAATTTTTGAATCGGACAAGTTATTTTTTAATTTTTTTAGTGTGAAGCTCAAAAATGATATATATTATATTTATATATATTATATATACTATATATATATATATATATATATTATATATTATATATAATATATATATATATATATATATATATATATATAATATATATATTATATATATATATTATATAATAAATATATTTATATATATAGATATATATATTATATATAATAATAGTGGGAACTGGTCTCGTAGAATGTTCTATAATTTAAAAAATGCTTTATAAATAAACTTCAACTATTATGAAATCATGCTATAAAGACTATATATATAAATCATAATTATATAATAGATAACTATATAAATTAATAACTAATACTCTACTTATAAACAGTTAAACAGTATATATCTCAAATGTAGAATGACACCCAAGTATATATATATAATTAGTTAGTGGGCAAACAATTAGGAAATCGGTGTATTTAACTAGCCACAACATCATATCTCAAGATATACTACAATAGCTACAGCGAAAAGCGAAAAGGAATACATAGAATGCTGCTCCAATTTTAGTGCGGAAAATTAAAAAAACATATAAAAAATAAAAAAAAAAAAAAAACACTCTCACCTTAAAAAACTAACAAATGCTACACGCTCGACATAGAAACTCCATTTAGGATCTGGTCTCAAAATTTAGATAGGAAAATGTAAAAGAAATAAAAAAAAAAGCGACATCTCCTAAACACACGAGAAATATGAGGAGAAAGACTATTTAAGACCTTTTATATTTTACTCGTTAAAATAAATAGACTCTCTATTAAATTTGTTTTTTTTTTTTACCTAAAGTAATACCTCCAAGCGCGCTTACCTCCCGCAAAGATGGCAGGAGTGAGTCGGGGTCTCTCGGCCTTCGGGGACTTACGGTGTAGGAAGCTAATTCCACACCCTTTCGGGAGAGCGGTCTCCGGAACCCCCGCTCTTTGGCTTTTGGGTGTCGCGGGTGTTCCTCCGCCCCTCACCTCAGAGCGGGGTTGGAAAAAACGTCCTCCACTGGTGATTCCCGTCGGGACTTCGAGCCCTACATTGCCGTGTTAATACCTGGTTTACAAATAATATATATAGGGTTTAGTATATATTAATATACTAAACATATACCTTAAATATAGAGTGTATTAGTATATGATTATATATATATATATATATGATTACGTATATATTATATACTTAGTTCTAGCAATGTTGTAAATTTGCTATATTATAATATCATAAATACGCCTCTATTACTTATGTCCCCTGCCTCCAAAAAACCAGATAGCCAATATTAATTTATATCTTTATTTTATTATTATTTTCTGTTTTTGCTCTATCATTTCTCTAAACTCATTTTAATCAATGATTCAAAACAAATGTATTCTGTCTTTTCGCGTAGCTATTGCAGTTTTTGAGATATGATTTTTATTATTTTTTTTTTTCTACAGATTTCCGGCGCCATTAAAAATTTTGCCAGGATTATCACACATATGTACTTCGCCTCTCTTCCTCTGTAGCTATTGCTAGTTTTTGTGTATGTGTGGCATCCGATAACATTTATAGTTGTGGCCTTTAAAACCAAATATTCACCATAAAACTAATAATATTAGTTATAATAGGTCATACAAATCAATAGTAATATATATAATTAATAAAGATATATAGTGTAATTATATATATATATACTCAAAAAATAATACCAAATATATAGTATATATATATATATAATATAATATTTATATTATAAGAAAAGTTATTATTATTATATTAACATTCTAATCTTATATACTATATTATATAGATAGAAGACAACAATCCATCTATCTCAAAATGACCTTACAATAGCCTACATGTGTGTAAAAGAGCTAACTCTAGTTAGATCAGCTAATGGTCCTGTGGCATAATATATATTCCGAGGACTCGTAAATAAAAAAAAAAAAAAAAAATAAAATAATATATTCGAAAACTGGCTTAATAGCGTGACAGTTCATAAATTATTTTGTAAAAGAGCCTTGTTTAAAAATTTTAGTTAGGACAGAATGTAAACTGCAATTAATATAACTTGAACAAATATGGCTTTTTTTTGGGGGGAGAGCGACTCTCTCGAGCTATAGTTTTCTTATTTATAGCTATTATATAAATACTATATCAATATATGTATATATAATATATACTCTTGGTATATATAATTTCTTTATTTAAATAAGAGAATCCAGAAGAGATTCTTTTTTGAGGGATTTATTTCTGAACATGTATTTGATAAATGGTAATTTGCACAGAGGCAATTATGTGGAGAGGCTCGAGACGTACGGGGAAACGTTACTAGGCAAATGAAATAGTATCTAACGGAGACGTTTTCCATAACCCTGCAGTTAGGGAAGGGCGAAGAAGAACCCCCGCATGACAGCCCAAATACAAAGAGCGAGTGTCGGGGGCTGACTCCTCCGGAGGTGGGGTATATCGTTCCTCAACCCGCTAGTTCCCCGGAGGCGAGAGACCCCGGACTCCTGCCATCGGTGAGGGATATAGAGTAGAACACCCCATCTGGAGGTCATATCTCTCTCGTTAAACAAAATAAGGAAAGCCAAAACTTTTAAAGTTAGGAAAACGCTGGTCACTAATTAATTTTAACCGACTATGACACAACAAAGTCAAAACCACATGTCCACATGTTTAAAAAAGGGATCTCTAATTCCGCAGCTCTTTCTTAAATCATCATTACTGACCTATTAATATATTAGAAAATTTATTAATATATTTACTTCTTTTTTTTTTTTTTTTTACTTATTTTCCAATAACGAACATACATTATCACCAAGATCTCCCAAAACAATCGATACATTCCCTCACATTCCCTGTACACGCACTATCTGTTCGCACCACCTAAGTTCTCTTGACAGCGACTATCTCTTTTTTTATCTTTATTCTTTTACAAATTTTACACCGCCCCACTAAAATACATGCAGTGCAGCATACAGCTAATGTATTCCTTTCCCGGGTTAGACCTGTGTAGTTATTCTCCTGCAATGAGATTACTCAGAGATTGTTGGCTCTATCTTACGAGGTCATGACACCACTGTATCGCATAACTACACTCTAATAGTTCAACTAAATACACCCAGAATTATAATACTTAATATCCTATAGCTATACATACGGGCTAATATATGAAATATTAGTATTAATACCATCTACGTGCAACTCAATATAACACTCATCCAAACTATTATACATATAACATATATACTATAATATAAAACTAATATAATACTCAATATACTTATATATATATACATATGCGAATTTGTTTGGAAACAGACAAATATTCACAAGCGCCAGGATTTACTTTAAAAGCTTATCTCTAAAAATGCATACTACTACTGACATTTTAAAACACCAATCTCTAATATTTTAACTCCCTATTATAAATCTATCGTATAAGGTATGTTGTCACTACTCAAATTAAATGTTCAAAAGAAATTGTTTTTCTTTAAATTATGTAACTATATTGTTCATTTCACAATATTAAATTGAATATATTTATTCGCTAGGGAGTATTTCTGTTTTTTAATGTTAAGTGTTAAAGCTAGAATATTTTCGTTCAGCAATGCATTTCATTTGTGACATGGGCACGAAAATGATACGAATGTGCGTGATGGAAGCTGAAAAGAAGGTTCATTATATTATATATTATCTATCAATTCCAAATTTCTAAAATAAAACTTATGAAATATAAATATATATATATTTATATTAGTTAATTATTACAAATGCTCCTCATATATAATAAAAGCTTCTTATATATATTATATAATTATAAAATGATGCACTAAATATCTAATATTACTATAAATATATGAATAATACATATAAGTAAATATTTATATATATTTATATATTATATCTATTCAGAGATCGGGCGTTTGGCGCCTATGCTCCCATGCGAATATGGCGCACTACGATATTTGTTAGGCTCCAAAGGCGCTAGGCTCAATCTAATTTTTTAAAATAAGGCGGACTAAGCATAGCTCATGCAGCCAAATTCTCTGGCTATAGCACGCGACCTCTATGATACGAGGATACAAAGCATTTACACTTTACACCTGTAAAGTAACTAACTTACTTAGAAGCGTGCAAACTTGTATCATTCTAAAAAAACCAGTGTAAAATTTTATAATATATACACTGTAATAAATATTATATAATAATATAATTGTATATAAATTGAATAATAATGATAATATATATGATATAATATAAATATAATTACCATATATAATATTAATTATTATTGATATATATATATTATATTACTGATGCAATCTCTGATAAAGCCATAAATATATATATAAATATATTATCCAGGTGAAGATCATATATGTATATACTAATAGTACTTCACGTAAGTCTAACCTCTCATAATTAAATACTCAATCATATAGTATATTTATCTATAATATACGTATGATACATATGTATGAAATATGATACCAAACCATAATTACATATTCACTACCATATATATAGTATAAATATATAATATAATATAGATATAATATATAATAATGGAATATATATATAACATAAATAATATATATAATATCTATGTTTAATTTAAACTATATAGCATATATATAATAACATATACAATTATAATAGTATTAATTAATAGATATAATAATATAATAATAAATTATTCATACACTAGTTACAGTAGAATTGCTTATACTAAATTCATTATTTGGCAACTAGCCTCTTGAAAATTTCAAAATTACATTCAGCGCTCACGTGTTCACTGAACCTCCTTGGGGGTGAAAACTGAGACCACATAGTGACACTAGAGAAGAGCGTAGAGGTACATTGTAGATATTAGCTCTTATTGGTGTTTTAATTACAAAATATATTAACAAAATGTGTTATATCCTCTATACATGACGCTCGCGCTTATTATTATCGTACTAAGTTACTGCCATAAATATTCAAGCAAAAAACAGGCCACCGGCTCGAGCGAAAAGTCGCCGGACGACAAAAGGACGTCCATAAAGGCCGAATCGCGCAGATAGAGGGACAAAAAAAGGTATAGGCGCATTAGGCGTCTAGCTGCACCCTATGTCGGACGGCATAGGCGCAGTAGGCGCAGGCGCACATCATAAGAACATTATAGGCGCGCCCAGTCTGAGTATTAATATAGTAGTCTTATATTAATACATATATAAGTATATATTATATAAATAATATATAATTATATAAGTATAATTAGTTATATGTATATAATCTATATATATATAGATAGTACAAGTCCATATACACGGATATATGAATATATATAATATATTATATATGATACTATATAGTAACTATATTAAACACTATGAGTTGGAAGTGAAAAAAAATAACCTAGTTTTTTTTTTAAAACTCTTGAATTTATTTAAAAAAAATTATCAAAAACACAAGCTATTTTCCTTTTCTTTCTTGGTTACAAAATAGTATATTAGTTTGCTAGTTTACGTTTTTATCGCTCGTCTCTGACTGTTCTTAATTCCGTTATTCGCGCTAATTTCATTGCTAATAGTCTTGAAAATCCTTTTTCCCAATAATTGTTCTGTACACAAAATTGGTTTTAAATTATTATTACTTAGAAAGGATAGTTTTTATAGTTTGTTAATGCTGAGTAAGATAAATATTTCACCATCGTAAAGTGTTCCAAACATGACATCATTCTTAAGTATTGTATATATATGTGTGTGTGTGTTAGTGTAAGTGTAAGTGTAAGTGTAAGTGTAAGTGTCTATAGGTAAGTGTCTATGGGTGTGTGTGTGTGTATTTTTTAAATATTTAAGAACTCAGTGTTCCCAAGTGTCATGGGTTTACCATTAAACCAGTTATTTATATAGTATAATTACAAAGGCAAAATATATTTAAATGCTTATTAGTAAAGATATTCGCTTTAAATAAGTAAAAATATATATAAAATAGTAAAATAATATACTATTTGGCAAAAATAAAAAATAAAAATTAAAAGTAAAAAAAAAACGGTAAAAGAAATGTTTTCTTTTAAGAAAGAAAATGTCATAAAAAAAACCCGGTTTATCACAACTTTATATTAAACACCGGATTTTTCGATATTTAAGGTAGGCGATCTGATTAGGACTTCACAACTATTGGACACTACGGTCGCTAAGATTGTACAGTCAAAGTCGAGAAATATTTGTTCATAATCCAAAATTAATTTTTAAAAGATTATTATTATTATTATTATTATTATTATTATTATTATTATATTATTTTATTATTATTATTATTATTTTATTGGATTGTATTTATTAATTATCATTTATTATTTATTATATATACATCTATATTATTATTATTATTATTATTATTTTTTTATTAATTTAAAATTGTCATTTGATAAGTAAAATATTTTAAAAATAATTAAAAAAAAAAATTAAAATTAAAATTTGTTTTTTCTTATTAATCTTAGGGACTAATGAATCGGTTATTTTTGTTATTTATTATTTATTGTTTAATATTATATTTTAAATATTAATTCATATGGTGGTTATTTTAAAACATTATGTACTCTATATATCAAATTAGTATATGTTATTATATTTTATATTAGTTTTATATTTATTTTATATTTATTTTATAGTTATTTTATAGTTATTATTTTATATTTATTTTATATTTATATATATATTTATTATTTTCTTATTTACTATTTATTTGGACACCGAGGTCCGAGCTTCCTGGTGTCCGGCTTTTTCGTCTAAAACCTTAAAAGCTGTTTATTGAATTCCGCCGATTATCATAATCTGTTATTAGTTTCTAACGTTTTTTATTTATAAAGAATAAATATAATTATTATAATAATTTATATTAATAATAGAAGAAAATATTTTTAATTGTATTTTGTTTATTATTTTTTAAAATTTACTCTATTGTTCTTTCGATGTATTTAAAACAGTTGAACTTTTAAGGGGTTCTTTATATAGAGTCTCTCGGTAACTAATATAAGTATAGATGCTCATATAAGCATATTTATATAGGAAGATAATATGAGGTATAGATATATATATAATATATAATTTATGTACTTGTCAACCAAAAAAAATGATATGTTTGTTACTAGATCTTATGCCTATATACTTATATACGTATTAATAAGTATATATATATATATATATACTAATACATATATATTAACAGAGCGTGGGACATAGTTGGGCATGGTTACTCAAAAAAGTAGTTCCGTTATCGTTGCTCAAATACTGGGAAAAAGTAGTTCGTTATCGTATTCCGTCTTCTTTCGAAAGAAAAAGTAACGAAAGCGGCCCGCTTACTCCGTATACTCCGTTACTTTTAAGTTTTGATTATGAGCATTATAATACTCTACCGTACCTCTCGCGTAAATATATTGAGTTATATGGTGTGAGTACATATGGAATTCTTCAATCACCTCATTTCACTCTATTTCTCTCTAAAAAAGGCCACTACCTCACGTCAGACCGTTAGGCGCACCTCAAGACTTGTATGTCCTGGTGTGGTGACCATTCGCGGACGGAGACGATGTAATTGCACATCCGAGCCTCGCCCATGGTCGGACAAGCTCTCGCTTTACTACACTTCACCCTCCGCTCCTTTGTCATCCCCCGAGACCCCTCATATGGCTGTGATTTCCTAGCTATTTAAACTCGGACCGACTTGCCGCTGCTCACCCATCTAACAACTTCACACCGAGAACATGTACTCGACTCACAACCGTAACCTTATTCTTATCTACGTTTTACCTTCACACATCTCCTTTTACACACCCTGTCAAATCTCTCTACCAATCCTCATCAAACTCTTTTCGGATCCACTCCTGTGCACCACAAATCGCATCCGCATATAATGAGGTAGTGGCACCCTCCGATTCTCTCCTCTCTCGTCCCTCATTCACACCATCCTTCCTGCCACCCACCTCTCATTTCTTCCATAAGCCCATCCATATACAAATTGAATAACCACGCGCCATAAGGCACACTCCCGGGCGTTGCCTAAACTCGGCAGCGGATTCACTTATCTGACGGCACTGTGCACTCCATTTACTGTGCTCTACCAGCTTCACTATCGTCAACATACTTATTGATTCATGTCATGTAGCTTACTCCACACGACCACTATATCGAAGTACACCTCCATAAGCAGCCTTTGGGCGCTATTAATTCCCCCCACATACACCTGTTGCATATACAAAAAGACAATGAAACAATATATATATCTGTACTTCCCTACATTTTCTCAGGATCAATTTAGTATTCGGGATATAAAGATTTTATCCTATCACATTCCCTCTCCACCACTTCTGAAACGCATCCTTCCTTGTTTCATCACGGAATCAGTCGCTTGGGCTAGGTCACCTCGCGACGCGTTCTTTCGGAACCAAAGATTACCAGCATTATCTTCCTCACTTACACCCAGTAAAACTAATCCCATTATAATTCGTTCCTATATTTCGTTACCCTTTATCATTCGTCATATTCCTGATGTCTAAGGGTGCCGTGTGAGGTATTTAGTGCGTTTCGCCTCCACTCTCCCTCTGGAAAAACTAATACCCAGTGCATTAACGCATATTGTTACACAACTAGAAAAATTCAGTCTCTAAATCACAGTCTCGGCGCTCCATTCTTTGAATCATCCCTCTCCGGTAATTCGAGTGCTGGATATACGCTGCAGTATTTGATCTATTTCAACGTGTTCTCCTGTTTAACCCATTTACATACTCCATTACTAGATTGTGCCTCATCGTGTGCTCTCAAGAATATCCTATTCACTTCTTTGCCACAATCAAGCCACAACCGTATTTATTCCCAGGTGTATCCCTTCTTCAATTACTGCCAATGTTATATGCAGATTTTCGAGTGTTTCTCACACACCCTAGTCATTCATTCGAAGTGTTCGAGTGTACAAAAGCAACCATCCGCTGACGTGAATCATATATTCATGATAGATTCATTCACTTTATTTCCGCGACCTACCCAGTAGTAGTGAGTAATAAGACCAAAGATGAGTGATATTTATAGTATAGGGTGGTACGTATATATATATATAATAGAGTGAGTGAGTTATTTATATAGCTAGTATATTATATATATATATTATATATATAAATATATATATATGTAGTGATATATATATAGGTTAGTATATATGAGTAATATGATTAGGTATAAGGTAGTATTAATAATAGGTAGTATTATATACTGGGCGTATATATATATATATATTGATAATTAGTTATTAAGGAAATATGTATATGTAAGGTAGAATAGGCGTGTTGATTTGACAAGAATGACTCATAAGGGTTTCATCTGCTATAGTATGAGTTATATATGAATAGGTGATATAGTAAGGTAGGTATGAGTAATAAGGTTTATTTAATAGGGTGTGATATATATATATAATATGATGATGATAGGTGTGTATAGAGTAGATGGTTATATGAGGTAAGTTATTAAGTAGGGTTATAGTGTAGTGAGTAAGGTGTATAGAGTTATGATAGTTATATAATATATAGGTATGAAAGAAGACCCAGACACGGGCGAGGGTAGAGAGGTGCCGATGAGAGTTATATAAGGAACGTTTTCTGACGCGTGATAGCTTAGCCAGCAGGTCATTCAAGGCGTATAAGTAAATAAATGAATGTAGTATGAAGAAGTGAACAGTGGTGCTATAATATTGGTACCGCTTTAGTAAAATTAATATTAAAAATATATGAGGGAAAGATATATATATATAAGATAAAAGTGTGGAAGAATTGACGGTGGAAACGTAAAAAAAGGTAGCACGCAAATCTACGAAAAATTAAATCTATTATTAACCATATCGTACAATTTACTAATCTTACTTTACTCGGAAATGAACCATTTAACAAGAAAGGTGAGGATTGAAACAAGATTAAATCCAAACTATTATATATCATACTCACTAATATTATACATAATTGTGATTGGTTTAGTTTGAAAACTCTATACTAATAAAATCAATATTTAATACTAGTTATAATAAAAATGATTAAAATTATAAAAGACATATAATTGAAAATTATTGATACAATTATAATAAATTTAATGAGATTAGATGATCATTCATCAGAGTCGAAATCAGCTTCCAATTCATGAATGTAGGTTCTCTCCAAGAGATTTTTCTGTTGCGAGTATCAGTGACGGAGGCAAAGAATCGAGGAAGTCGTTGGTTTAAGTGATGGTTGATCTTTTTCGTGGCATGGCTTACGTTATGCGCATGGAAAACAGGTGTAGGATAGAGAAAGATTTGGTAACGGAAAAGAAAAAAACCTTGTGTTGCAATCCTGATGCTTAAAAGTTTGTAGGCCATGTTTGAACCTACATTAAGCGGGCATTACAGCAGACACCACTTATACAAGTAGTACATATCGAAGGAGTTATGCATACTCATTTAGGGATTATAATCTTTGGAACCTGGATTAAAATGTGAAGGTACATTATTTTGAAGTTATTAGTAGGGAAAAAAATAAAGGTGGCAAAAATGGGAAGTGTCTCTTTAATATAGGTCTGAGGGTTTCTAATTAAGGGTGCCCAGAGTGAGCATCACCTGTGTAAGGAATCTTCAGGTAAACTTTCGGTTTAGGGACATCAAAAGTGTGAGTAGGTGGTCTAAAATAAAATGGTTCTCTTGGAAGTTAAATATGATTTTAATCAACAAGGTATGAAGTAAAGAGTTAAACTTAGCGAAAGCTCCTTAAATTATTGGAAGTTCTGATATAGGAAAAGAAATCCAGGGGAAAACATTACCTTAAAGGCCCGGTTATTCTGACCTGTAAAATCGGACAATTTATACTTTATACCGGAAGAAAGTCTGAAAGAAGTGTGAGTTTGCCTAATTGTTGCGTGAGAAGGTTGGCTTGCGTAAAATCTGTGTAGAAAAATAGGAACCATTAGTGCGAGAACGCCATACATCAAGAAAACGGAAGGAATCCATCCACTTTACATTCCATGGAAAAATTTTGGTATATTTTTAAATTCCTTAATAAGCAACACAAAAATAAGTCGGCATGTTTCTTTATAGAAAAAATAAGAAGCATCATTCCATGCGATATCTTTTGTAGACCAATGGGTGAACGGCTGGGGTGTGCATTTTTCGAGCTCTCAGCACTGTTCATGATAGCAACTAGACAGGCCGTGGCGAAAGAGGGTACACCTCACGTAGCCGATATCACTATGCCTCACACCTCTCTATCCTGCTTGATAAAGTGTTCTTAAACAGAATTAACTAGAAATCTGAGGTTGTCTACAATATCGATAATTTCTCCTCTCATAACTCGTCTCTTTTTGAATCCTCTCTATTACAATTCCTTGGTTCAGATATACAAAGTCATTAGAATGATTCGGGTTTTCCTCACACTCAGGACTCGCTCTAGTACTAAAGGGACCTGTCAATCCTCCACAACTCAACTTCCCATAAAGGCTTGAGGGAGTGAAAGAGATGAAATATAATCCACAAATTCAAAGAACTATGAACGGGGCTATGTGGTTGTGACTCTCGGTCATCGCGGGCTCACTCCTGCCATTTATGGCTCACACGGAGACGTATTTCGAATAGAACGTGTAGGTGGGCGGTGTTAAGAGCTGAGAGGATAGGATGGAGGGGAACTGTCAGGTTAGTGAGTTTTGGAAAGCCCATAACAGTAAGCCTTGGTCGGCTACCAGATACGTTGGAATGTGACCGTCAGGCAGTTAGACGTTTCGACAGAATTGGTTAGGGCGCATAAGCACTGGGACGAATATAAAATTTTCATGAAATTTAAATTATATGATCCTCCTCTGCAGAATTCTCCTCCTATATCCACAGAATCTTATTTACATTATGGCGTAAACTTCTTAGGTCTACCAGAACTCCATACAAAACAGAGGTTGAAGCTTAGACTTGGAGGAACAGTTGTATAGAGTCGCTATCCGTTTCGTACGGAGTGTCTCTTGGTTGTGATTTGGTTTATCTCCAGGACCTCTCGCGAATACGAGACGAGTGAGTATCTTTAAGCCGGGCGCTCCATCTTTACAAAGACAAACGTAATAATATTAAACTGGAAAGAAGGTATCTCGTCTTAGTAACTTGAACACTATTCGCAGTTCCGTAATTACCAACTTCAGTTCCAGAGCCCTGACCACGGTTGAAACTAGAATCCTTTCCTTAGGACTAGATTTCCACCTTCCCCTTTTTAAGCTCGACTTTTTCCAATGCTTTCTAAAATTCGAGAAATTGTTTCCCCATGGCATGGATTGGACTGGAGATGTCAGGTATGTTCTCAATAAAATTTTCTACTCATTTAACTCAAAGAAAATTTTCTCCCCTGTTTTTAGTTTTAAGGATCTCAATATTTTGAGAGACTTAGGAAAGGACAAATCCATTATCATATGATCAACTCCCAAGACGTCAATAGAAAAGAGATAGTAGCTTCTTTTAATAAAAGCATGCTATCTCTATCAAAATGAACACATTATGGTTTGAAACGATGTCGCAAATATTTAAACTGCTATACAGGTTTGTATTTATTAACATAAACATTAGAGTATGCAATAAAGTTTAAAACTTTGTCAGGTCCTAAAATCTGTCAACTCTAACTTTGACTCACTTCACGTATCAGGTAGCCAGCCAGGCTTACTAGTATGGGCATTACCCCGATAGTACTGCACCGAAAAACCCGACGACTCCCCTCAGCAGAATACTATCTCTCAGCGCTTAACCACCCCCAGCGGGTACAGTCTTATACGTGAAAATTTACTAAAGCACGGGTGCTACCATTCTCGCATTGGGGACCCTATTACCCCAACCAACACGGGCTACCCTTCATAGTTCTTTTGAATTTGTTGGTTACTTATAGGTTGTCATCTCTTTCTCCACTCTCAAGATTTGATGTGCGCGCAGTTTTTATATTCGTTCCCTTTTTCACTCGTCCTTTAGACCCACCGCGTGTGATCATTTCCGGGCAATTACGGTTTGCTCTCTTCGGGTAACCAAGAATCTATAGGTAGTTCTCGAGATAAGAGACAATTTACAAAGAGATGGGTTTTTACAATTGTTAGATCACCTCAGATTCTCATTTTCTGTACTTTATTTAACATACACTAACATTATCAACAGATTTGAAGGATGTGGCTATATAGGTTCACACTCTGGGTCCCTCTTTCAAGCCAAAATGCCTTCTTTGCTGATCATAGAACAAATAAAAAAATAAAAAATACCGCAAGTCTTGCTCGAAATAAGCCCAGCCTATTCAAACTCCATTGTCTATCTATAAGATATGTGTGATTGAACTGGTCTATAATTTAAAATTTCTCGCAACCTGCCGACTTATTTTTAAAATTTTCCTATAATAAGCAACAATGAATATAAAATTTTCCGTATGCGAAAGAAGGGTGAGGGGGTATGTAATGGGAGGATTTCTCTCCCGTTTCTTTGATGTGAACGGTGTCTCGGCAACATAATGGTATCCCTTTTCTACACCATTGCTTAATTTAACTCTTGCAAGCCATCCTCCACCCAATTTAGACACTCTACTTACTTTGCAGCTTTCTATACGGATGGAAGTTGTAAATTGTCTCGGTTTTACAGGACAGAAATTACCGGGCCTTAAGGTAGTGTTCCCTCCTGGATTTCTTTTCATTCAGAACTCCAATAGTTTGAGGAGACTTCCCGTTATCTTTGAGATCTTCTTCTCACTTCCGATACCGGTGTGTTGCTCGTATAAAACCTCTCTCTCCTCTCTCGGAACCATTTTATTACACCTACTCCCGATATTTATCGCACAACTTAACAGAAAAGTTACCTGAAGTCCGTTCAGGTCGATTCACGACACCCTCTTACCACTCGCAGTACAAGGTGCTAGACTAGTATACGCGTCACTCCCACAGTTGCGCGAACCTTTATTTTGAGAGAGGGTATTCCTACTAATAACTTCAAAAATTAGTAACTTTTATATATGAGATCCAAAGATTTAATCCATAAAGAGTTGCACTCCTCGATAGTACTATAACTTGGTATAAGATGTGCTGGCCTGTTAATAGCCCGCTATGAAGTAGGCTCAAACAGGCTAACATACATTTGACATCTTGGAAATTAGCAAAAAACGAGGGTTTTTCATATATCACTACACATATTCTCTTTCTACATATCTTACACTGAATTTTCATCCAATAACGTAGCCATAGCCACGAAAAAAAGATCATAACCTAATATTCAACTACCAAAACGACTTCTCTCGAGTCTCTCTAGCACTCTCTGTCACATAGAAACTTCAGCGACTCTCAAGATAAAAAATCTTGAAAGCCTCTACATTCTAATAAGAATTGGAAGCCTAAACGTCAACTCTGATTGTTATCTTCAATCAAAGTTAATTTATTTAATTTGTAATAATATTTATAGTATCATCACTACAAATTTCTAAAAGGGATCAAGTATCTATATGTTCTAATCAAGGTCGTGTATTCTACTACACTTATTGATTTTTCTCCGGTATATACTTTTTTTACCTAAAAAAAGTATACACCACTTATATGTATGCCCCTCTCACTAATTATATAGGTTTGGATGTTAATCTTGTTCATTCATCTTAAGGATTCATCCAGTATGTAAGGTTAGTAAAAAGTGAATAGAATAAATAGAATTCTCATTTTCTATTTTTTCTGTAAATTTCGTAATTTTTGTATTAGATTGTATATTTGAAACTTATAATCCTTCTCATAGATTTTATTAAATCGTAAATATTCTTGTATTAATGTAGTTGCATCTCTATTATTTACTTCTACTATCAAAAATTTCTTATATTCAAGCTAAATCATCGCGAAAAGTTCTTATTTTATCTGTCAATAAAACCCTGGCTAACGACATCGAAGTTTCTCTACCTTTTCATCTATAAATTGACGGTTCTCCCTACATGAAAATCAATCGCAAGATACTTATATACTATACTCTCTATATATACTATTTACTATCTCCTCTCTATATATAATACTATCTCCTCTCTCTCTACTACTTACTCTCTTCTTCTTACTTCATTATACTATTATACATCTCTCTCTCATCTTAGTACTATATATCTTCTATACTTATCCTATATCTCTATCTATATATCTCATCTTACCTCTTACTTCTATATATCTACTCTTTACTCATATTCTTTTCTCTCTCTTCATCTTATACTATTATTCTATCTCTATACTCCCTACCCTTACACGTACTACTGACCTATATCACGTAGCTACTTATATATATTTATATATATTATATATAAATAATAAAAAGTAATTATTTATCTTGACCGGAGATATAAGAGGTGGTCAATTGGCTAATCAACATTCAAGATTAAAGGTCGAAGTCAAAAATGTAAGTCTGACTTAAAAAGTAAACAGGAGGTGAAAAAATAAAACGGACTATTCGGCTTGCGTTTACATGAAAGAACAGTAACCGAGATCCATTACTCCATTATCTTCAAAAAAAACTGAGTTTCACGTTAGTTACGGATAAGGTAACGGTGAGAAGAAAGTATACGGGTCAGTGCCCAACGCTACTGTAATGATAGTTAGTGATGTATAGTAAGATAGGTATGATATAGAGTATATAGGTTATATAATACATTGAAGATATACCACTCCTAGCCTATAATATACTCAGTTAACTATGAGCTCCTAGGTAAGGTCTTATATATATATATATATACTTACTATAGAAATATTCTATATTATATAAGAATGATTCATTAAGGAGAGACACCAGATGCCTGCAAAGGATGAGCTGATGGCGGATGGCGTCGATCGTGATCGATTAGAACACAATGGAAATCGGATAGGTTGGACCCCCGATCTGACAGCTCGTTGAGGCCTTCACTCGTCGGAGAGTGATTAGATGTTGTCAAGGATATGTACTCTCGTAGAGGTGACTACTATAAATAGCTTCCTCTCAAGGGTCATAGTAGTAAGATGACGTCATAGTGGCGCTATACCACTATATATAATCCGATCCAGTGGTCTATATAATATATACTCAAGGTAGTAGACCTCTATATATATCGTACTAGGTATAGTATAGGTCATACTTATAATATGATATATGTACTCTGTTATATACTATATAATCTCAACGGTAATTATAAGCCATACTGATATACGGTTATTTATATATACTATGAATAATAATATATATATAATAAATAGTTATAAGACTATCTATTAACTATTATATATAATAATATATATATATATATATATATAATAATTAATTAATATATAATCTAATTAATTTTATATATAATATTATGTATTTATAATACTTTATATTATAACCTATATAATAACAGTATTATAATAATATAATAATATATATAATATATATACAGTAATACATATAATATATACTAATATATTATTAACATAATATATTAATATAATACATATAATATATATATATATATTATATATATTATATTAGTATAAGATATTATATAATATAATATAGATAATATAATATACTAATATCATATATATAATATATATTAATATATATATATTATATATAATATATACAGTATAATATATTATAATATACATATAGTATATAATATATTATATACTGTATATTAAAAAATGCAATAACCGCAGATCCTAAATAGAGTAAAATAACCCACAACTAAATATAAAAAATAGCTAACGTTTTCGGGAAAAAAGTCCCTCTTCAAGTCAAAAGAAAACTAAAAATTTAAAGACAAAATGAATTAAAAAGTTAAAAAGAGACCAGCTCCAAAGGAAACCATTAAAACAACAGATGCCAAAAAAAAAAACACTGAAGTAGATAGTAAAAAAAAAAAAAAACACTCATTGAAAACAGCTTTAAAACATTCAAACCAATAAAATCAATAATAAATATCTATATTTTTTTGTATAAACACATTCATGTAAAAATATTTACACAAAAAAAACAAACAAGTAGATACAAACAAACAGCACAAACACAATTACATACGTACCTCACAAAGTATATATATACCTGTATGCTCATACATATCTTGTATAAATGCAGACAAAACTAACAAAAAATAAGGCTGAGGTGTTCCTCGAAAGCAGTGCAACAATTTTCTAAATTTTTTGAATGAATTTTCAGCTATTTAAAAGCAGAATCTTTTATATCTAAGCTCGATTTCTGATTGTTAAAATTCTCAACATTGTGAATTACCAAGGTTTCCATTAATTTTCTTGAAATTAATGCTCTACTTACCTACCTATCACAGAAGAAATCACCATGTAGTTATACCCTTAAAAATAAAATGTTGGGCTGGGTTAAAAAAACGATGATACATTCTGCCATGAGTGTCTTCCGATGAATGTCAACAGTCTCACTCACATTCATTATGGGCAATCTCTGTATGGGATAACCTAAATAGTGCTATATTTTTTTTTCACGAGGTACTTCATGGGGAAAGAATTTTTTAATTAAAAGTTACTATTTCCAAACAGTACATTAATATTTTATTGATAAGAGAGAGAGAGAGAGAGAGAGAGAGAGAGAGAGAGAGAGAGAGAGAGAGAGAGAGTAGTGAGAGAGGAGGAGAGGAGAGAGAGATGAAGACGAGAAGAGAGAGTGAGAGATTAAGAGAGAGAGAGATGAGAGAGAGAGAGAGAGAGAGAGAGAGAGAGAGATTCAATATTGTGATTAAGTGTAGTAGGTAATTTGATTACACCTACTGGGAAGATGCAATTTTCCTTTAGGTTATAAAATCTCTTTCGGGCATTAATTGAAGCATGTGAAATAAAATTTCTTTTTAACTCAAATTCTTGAAACTTCTGTTAAAAAGTTCATTCACTGTCCAAGTGTTGGGGGCGAGCACAGACGGTAAGCTCGAAGAAACTTTTTGTGGATAAAGTATGACTTGAAAATTTATGTACATGAACAAAAGCATAGTTTGGTTTGCGAAAACACCATATGCAATATTAGAATTTCAACGTTTTATGAGCGAGTCCAAAAAAGGGGAGACATCCATCACTTTCCGTTTCTCGAGTCCAAATCTATGGAAGTCAAATGATTATTAAGTTGAATCGCCAAGTCTTCAATATCAATCTCCTCGTCCAAAATAACAAAAGGTGTTATCCACGTATCTGAACTAATTTGAACCAGGAATAAAAAATTCGGGGAGAAACTTTGCCACAAAATTTTTCATAAAAATATTTGCAAAAACTGGGGAAATGGATGAACTAATTGGTAGACTAGATGTTAAACGATAAAAATTATTATCAAAGAAAAATAATTATGCTTTACACAAAGTGCATAAGTTCAAAAAATGTGTTTAAATAAGGATATTTAATATCTTAACTCGGGCGACATCCGTTTCAAGGATAATACTTTAAGTAGATTTTTTTCCATTATCACTTCCAATTAAGCCTAACACAATTGTATTTTTATAAATACGTCACTCGGAAACTAGAATGTGCAAGAGCGCGCATATCCAGGTTGACATCAAGCAAGTTTTTTTTAACAATGCAAAGTGAAATAAGTTATAAATATAAAAATAAATTTTGTAAAGTAAGGTTATGATACGTTAAGTAAGGTTATGTTGAGTTTAGTTAGTTTACATAGATTTAAACTTTTTTAATATTTTTAAAGGTGTGAAGCTGCTTTATTACTATAGTTTTCAATTTGACTTTCAGAGTCTTTAACTTCCCAGTTTTATGAAAATTGTTCCGGAATTCATAGACAATCGACTCATGGGTACTATCGGCACTAGAGGTGGGCAAGTACCTAAACCCACAGCATACATACTCTTTTTTTTTTTCAACAAGGATAAAAATTTTAACATACCTAATTCTTTCAATAATATCTCAGATATCCTACCTATGCCATTTCGCTCATCGAAGGCACTCATATTGCGTGATTTTCTTTTCCATTTTCAATGTTTTTTGGTTATCTGCCTTTCGGTATTTCAGACAATCTCTTACTGGTTTTCTAGATATATTGAAAGCTATCAATATAAACTGGCACAAAGCTATATTTATAAACTTTCTGTCTTCACGAGCCTGTTTTCTAGCTCTTTTGTCCATAGATTCTCCACCTTGTCAACGATTTCTCGTATATGGTCACTTCCTGGAGTTCCTCTAAGGATTTTGTTGTAGTCTGTCTACTATTCATTTTTTAATCCTCAAATTGTGATGCTCCTTAGGGGGCCTGTTCCACCACCAGTTCTTACTCAAATTTTCATTAATAATGTTGTTGTTTCGTGTCAACTTCGATCTCCTTATTAGGTTCGCATTGAAAAATCCCACCCCCAAAAAAACAAAAAAGCCAAACATAGATATATATCTATTTCTTCAATAGTTTCGAATACGATTTTCAGTTGTTTTTTTTCAGTATAGCTTTATGTATTTTTAAATAAAGAAAATCATATTATTTTTAGGAATATTTAAGATATTTTTTATAAAACATTAGTAATTTGCACAATTAAAAACTAACCATCAATATTCTTCATTATTAGTTAGAGTCCATCAGTTGCCATTATTATTTTCAAGATTTCGTCTGCTATATACTTTTAAATATTTGAAATAATGAGGACATGAAAAACAAAATATATCTCTTATTCTAAAATTTCAATAGAATACAAAAGTACAATTGACTGTATCTTTTAAATTTTATGGACCTATACGATTAAAAACTAACTAATACCCTAAATTACCAAAGTATCTTATCTTTCGGGTCGATTAAAAAAAAAAAACTTTCCTATTTGCGGAAAATTAGTGGGTCATTATCCTATTGCTGCATTGTTGAGAATAGCTTTTCAATTTTTGTATAACAATTTAGTCGATATGTATGCAATAACGTGTTAAAAACTATTTGTGTAAATTCAATTTTTAAGTAATAGTCACGCAGAAAATCTATCGAATATATAATAGAGGACTACCTGTATCGTATATATATAATATAATATATATGAGTAGTATATATTATAAGATATATATATATATATATATATATATATATATATTATATATATTATAATATATATATATATATATTAGGGTATTAGGTATTAGGGCCTTTTATAGGTAACGGTATATAGGTACATAGTGTAAACATAATAATCCTATAACACGACATATACTTATATAGTTGATATAATATTATACTATATTATTAGAATATATATAGTATAAAAAAATAAGTATATACTCATACTAATAATATTAGTATATAGCTCTATATATATATATATACTATAAGGTAGTATAATATAATAAATAATATATAATATAGATATATATATATAATATAAATAAATTATGACAATGTGATAAATAAAAAATAGTAAATAATATGCTATATAAATAGGTACTATATACCATGTATATCTTATAATAATCAGGCCCGCCTAGCTAGATAGAGCCACAAGATCCATAAATACTCAATAACTATCGTACATGCTACGGGAAGAAAAAAGGATTTACATGCTGAATCCTGGCAAATTTTACTCGAGAAAAAACTGTAGAAAAAAATAAATGTGAGAGATAAAAAAAAAAAGAAAAAAAAAAAATGGCGATTCTCTATCTCGAAACTACAAAAGCTACAGCAAAATGAAATAACATTTTTGGTATTATATTGTAAAATTTGGGTTCGGAAAATGTAAACAAAAATACAAAAGAGAATTCAATCATTTCATCATGATGAAAAGACATCCCTGGGGGAAGAGATGAAGTGGACATAAGATAATTATATATTATTATTCTCGCTCTCAGGTATTACAAGGAACAATATATAGAGAGCAGGGGACGTATATTCCATACCCGTAGGGGAGGGGCGGAGGAAAACCCCCGCAGACATCAGGCAAATACCAAAGATGCGGGGGTCGTAGACCCTCCACCGGAGGGGGAATGTTATAGTCCTTACATCCCCGTACGTTCCGCCGCCGAAACAGCCGAGAGTACACCCCGGAACTCCTGAACACAATCGGGCGGTATAACACTTGGGTAGTATTCTTAGATGTACCAAAAAATAAGTGCAAGAGATTTAATCACGCCAAAGTCTATTTATTATTAAGCAACGCTTAACTCAATTAAGTGCTCTCTAAATAGGCCCCTCTCATAAATTACTCTTAAAACTATTAAAAACAATTTCTTTATTTATTTTAGGGTGCTTATGTTGACAAACAGAAATTGTTTCTCACGCGCGCATCCAAAAAATGATATTCCTTTTCCGCCAGTAGCTATTGGTATTTGAGAGAATCTATTTTTTCTTTCTTTATGATTATTTATTTATCATTTTCTCTTACATTTTTCCGCACGGTAACTATTTGGGAGCCAGCATTATCCAGCAATGTATTCAATATCAGTGTCTTTGTCCTCGGTGTAGCGTCTGATAAGATCTTTTTGAGACTATCGCGATTTGTGGCTCTTCTTGAGGGGTCTGACCATCTGATCCCCAGTACTCTCTATATATAGTGAGGTGTACTACTAGCCTATTACTTACTATATATATATATAGGTGATATTATATATATATGTCGTTATAGTACTATGAAGTCTGTATTCTAGTGTATTACTATAATATATATAATATTATATAGTTATGATGTACTCATATATTATAATAATCGGACATACCGCACCTTGAAAGATTATAATTTGCAGACGACATGTAATATAATATATTACGATATAATATATATATATATACGTTCGTGTTGTAGATATAATAGATATAATATATATATATATATATGATATATATATATATATATATATATATATATTTAAATATAGTATATTATATATAGTATAATATATATTATATATATATATCATATTATATAAATATAATATTAGTAGTATAGTAATAGTATATATATAAATGTAATATTATATGATAAGAGTTATATATAATATATATATTATATATAAAATATATATATTTAGAGATGTATATGATAATATATAATATTATATATAGTTTAAATATAAGTTAATAAGAATAATAAGAATATATATTAGATATAGAATATAATATATATTTAGAGAGTAATTATATAATATATAAGTATATATATATTAATTGAATATATATAGATATAAGATAAGTAATAATATATATATATATTATAATAGTATAATTATTAATAGTGTATATATATATTAATATATATAGCAGTATGTATATAATATATATATGTGTAAGTTAGATATATATATATATCATGATAACCTATATTATATATAAAAGTAATATATATATATAATGTATAGTATAATTATAAGTATATATATTATATACTAGTATATTATGTATAATGAAGTTATAATTAATTATAGTTATAATTAATATATAATAAAGTAATATATTATAATATTAATAGTAAGTAAGTAAAATGATTATATTACAGGTATATAATAATCTATTATACTCTATAGGACTTCCTTATGGTATATGTAGATATATACATATAATATAGGATATATAATAATAATAATAATATTATGTATGTCTACATAAATATAATTATAATATAATATATATAGTAAGGTAACTATCCTATATATATATATTATAAGTATTATAACCATAGTATATGATCTTCTAAACTAGGTATATAGTTAGTAGGTACCTGGGTACGGTAGATATATATAATCTATTAAGTGAGTGTGATTACATATGATATTTTATATAATAATATAATATATAGGGATAATATATTTTCATATTGTATTTGATTGTAGGTATATATATTAATATATAGTGGTAAATATATTAGGGTGTATATAACTATATATATAATGCTCGGTATTTTGGATTTTTCTGAAGTTCTGGTCGTAAGGTGTAGGCGAGTATATAATAAGTAGGGGATAGATATGTATTATATATATATATATATAGTATATATACGTAACCTCCCGGTAGATAAACGTTGTGATAGTATCATGATAGGTGATTATATGCGTATTTTGATAAGAGAGAGGTATCAGTGGTAACTTTACTATATAATAGTATATATAATATACTATATATATATAATGATGTGGTTATGAAGAGTAAATATATATATAAGGTAAATATAAGAGATATAATTATATAATATTGAAAGTATAATACTATATAATTAATATAGTGTAATATAATAATAAATATGTATATATATAGATGTGAGGTATATCATATATATAAGGGACCACTATTATATAATATATGATAGGCACTCAAGTATATGGTATACAGAAACATATATTGCCTTTGGATGTTATTTGAAATTAAAGAAAATTAGCGCCTTCCAGATTTTATAATAGTTGTTTGTTCCTGTAGATAAGCTTCTTAATAGTCTATTTTTTCGTAATGATTAGAAATCTACACTGACTTCCATTATACACCTATTTAATGGTTATTTTTAATGTGATATAATGGTAAATATCACTTAAGTAATGCAATAAAGAATTTTTATTTTATAACAAACAATTTTAAAAAAGCAAGGATTTCAAACTAAGAACTGTTTTTGCCATAGCTTTTGATCACGGTATTAGAAACGTGTATCGTGTTGGAAAGTATATACTTAGTGGGTGAGTATATATATAGTTATAACGGCTGATAGTATATATATATTATATATAATACGGTTATATTATATATATTATATATATATATATATATATATATTAATATATATATATATATATAGTTATAATACAATCCACAAATCTAGAGAAGATGGAGAGAGAGAGAGAGACAGAACGACAGACAGACAGAACGCAAAGGGTGAAGAAGAGATTCAAAATTATTTTTTTCAAATTTATTGTGCGATTTCACTGGTGAACGAAAATTTTCGTACCAGCGAAATTATCCGTATTTTTTCGCTTGTACAGCAAGGTACGACGCTTGCTTAGTTCTATACATTGTATTATATGAATATTCCCTAATGATTAGCCCCCCCCAAAAAGCTGTGGAAGATGTATTGTTGGTAAATTTTTATAAATTTTTTGCTACGTCAACAAATAATGCTATGGGCGTTTCACAGAATTCCTTTTACGTTTATTCTTAATTTTAATGCATTTGCAGTGTATTCTAAAAAAAATGGTGAAATGTGAAAAATGTAAATTACCTTTGTTTTCTTTTCATGTAATTAAAGGACTTTTCATATCAATTGTATCTTTAAGCATTTAATAATGCATTTAGTGTTACCTAATCAAGAATAATTTCTATTATCTAATTTAGCTTTTTCTCTGTAGTCAACAAAATTTAAATTAAATTAAAATTTAAATTAAATTTAAATTAAATTAATAGAAATGCCCATGAAATTGGAAGCCCTGTGTCTTACTCGCTATGTAACAGATATGAAGGGAGACGGAGCAAACCAAATGATTGAAATGATCCAAAATAGCCCAGAAGTTCAGACTATATTAACTTCAAGATCATCCCAATCCAGTTCAGATAACCAACCACAGAAAAAAGAACCTTACGACTGTAGAGGTTCAGGATGTAGCCGGATGGGGAGAAGAGGGAAATCTCATGATGTGATACCTGTGCGAGAGATGAAGCATTTCCAAGAAAGGTACTAGTAGAAAGAGTAAAACATGATGGAAGAAAAATAATAGATAGAGAAAATGGTATGAAACATACCGAATATAAGAACCAGATAGAGATTCAGCAGCATTGCTACAAACATCAGGATAGGAAAAACCAACATAACAAAAGAACAAATAAAACAGATAGAGGAGGAGGTTGAAGAGTACATACAAGGAAATTTTCTGAATAAAAATGATGAGGAGACCAGCAAGTGGGAAGAAGGATGAATGGACACTATCCCGAAATCTGTACTTGATGGAAAGCTATTATATTGGAGAACTCATACCAACCAAAACAAATAAGAGTGAACTGTGGAAATATGTAGTTGAAAAAAAGAAGTTCATTGCAAATGATCTTATGGTTTACAGATTTGGAGAAAAATTTTAAAATGTGAACATTTAAAAATAAAAAATAAAAAAACTGTGTATTCTTAAATTTGTTAAAGAACGAAAAGAAACAGGGAAAAGAAAAATAATCCTACATTACCAACTGAAGGAAGACCGAAACCGAAACAGCAGCTCCAACATCCAAACAAGTAGAAATAAAATTAAAGACTTTGGAATTAGTAAAAATTATAAAAGAAAAACAAACTAAAGAGTGCGCAGCGGTAAAATAAAAGAAAAAAAACAAACAAGAAAAAAGAGAGAACAAATAAAAACAAACAAGAACTGTAACACAAGTGGATAAAGAGAAAGAATATAAATACTGATTGATATAAAATACCTGTATCAAAAAGAAAATCTAGACAAGGACCAAACAACAATAATAGAAGAGGAAATGGTTGGTAGTGACACTTTGGAGGTAAAAGAGGGAAATGAGGAGAATGAAATGGAAACAGATCCAGAAAATTCGAATGTAGAAGAGATGGAAAATATAACAGATAATACAAATGAAGAACTGGAGCCAGACAGAGAAAGGGAACTGATGAATGAAATATGGAATGTTCAAACAGGAAATGAAGAATCCTGCTCAGAGGAGGAAATATTGATAAAAATAGCAAAATATAGAGATGAAGACCTCATAAAGGGAATACAGGGCAGATGCAAAATAAATAAAAAAATGGAAATTGGCTCCTAATGGAGAAATATACTAGGGTAGCAGATAAAGTGCTACCAAGAATTATCCCAGTCAATTGTAGTTTGGCTGAGATTAATAGACTATATTATGCAGTTTCCAGGGCAGTAGCAGACTGTATGAAAGCTAAAGTAGTCAAAATCAAGAAAGCAGGAGAAAAAAGGAAGAACAAAGAAAAGATACCACCGTGGAAATATAGAATACATCAGGAAGTAAGTAAGCAAGCTAAGACAAGAGGTATTGATAATAGATGCTTATCGACGTGGTGTGATAACATCAGAACAAACTATAAGAAGAGTAAAAAATATATTAAGGAGAGAAAACACAGTGCAGAGTAACCAAATAACTCAGGCCATTGCAAGTAGAAAGATGTTAATAATAGCAAAGGCTAATAAAATTAAAAGGTATGAGAAGAGAGAAAAAGAGAAAAAAACAAAATCAAATGTTTAAAGAGGATCAGGGAAGGTTCTATAGAAAACTACGAAATGATTCCATCAAAGTGTCAAACCCTCCTCCAAAATAAGAAGTGAAGTGGATAGATTCTGGAAAGGAATCTATGAAGATGAAAGAACATTTTTAACAATCAAGCAGAATGGCTAGAACAAATAAAGAATAGCCAAGAAACAATTAATATCGAGATCAAATGGAACATGTTTGCATTACAAAAAAATGAGATTTAAGATCAACTAAAAAGGATAGCAACTGGAAACACTGCTGACCGGATAGAGTTCAAAATGTATGGCTTAAGAAAATTAGAACACTATTGGAACTGTTACGCTGTTATAATAGAATTAAATGGAAAGAAGAGATATCCTGCAGTGGTTAACAACTGGAGAAACTGTGCTGATCCAAAAAAGCTAAGAAACCCAGAGACCAGAAAAGTATTAGACCCATCACGTGTCTGCCAACCTTATATAAGGTATTTACGGGGGTGTTGGCAAAAAGGATCCAAGGACATTTGGATAACAATAACATCATAAGCGAAGAACAAAAAGGATTTGTATAAAGAATTATGGAACTAAAGACCAATTACTCATCAAAAAAATGATTACAGAAAATTCGAGGAGGGCCCAGAAAAACCTAAGTATGGTATGGATAGACTATAAAAAGCCTACGATAGTGTCCCTCACAATTGGATTAGAGAAGTTTTTAAAAATATATAAAATTAGCCCTGAAATTATTACCCCGATAATGATGGAATAGATTATTACAACACTTTTTTAAATGCTATAAGAGGAAACGGCTCTTGGAAAATAGAAGAAAATAAGGATTGAGTAAAGATTTCCTCAAGTGGAATATTCCAGGGAGACTCCATCTCCCCCTTAATATTTGTGCTCGCCCAATTAAAGTCCTCTGAGTGGCCCTTAATTAATGGTTTGGCAGAATGGATATTCGTATAAATTCGAGAAACAGAAGAAACCCAAAATAATTTCCCCACTTACCAAATACATAGAAAACCTAACTCGTCAATAGAGAAGAAACCTTTAACAAAATAGAAATCGTAAAAGGTGTTTCTACATGACATAGAATGCATGGAATTCGGACTAGATAAATGTGCGTTTGTGCTATTCAAGAAAGGCAGAATAATAGAAAGTAGAAACATAGAAATTTGGAAGGAGATATATTAAAGAGTTAGAACAAGACGCACGTATACAAATCTCGCAATATGAAGAGTC
Organism: Trachelipus rathkii; assembly: GCA_015478945.1. Lineage (NCBI taxonomy): Eukaryota > Metazoa > Arthropoda > Malacostraca > Isopoda > Trachelipodidae > Trachelipus > Trachelipus rathkii. The sequence goes on along the minus strand of JABUQX010024618.1, from coordinate 43,907 downwards.
AGTAAAAAATTAAAACAACATAATTTTCAAATTTTTTAAAAACTTTATTTTGGCCAGATAAAATTTACTAATGAAAAACAGATTGTTGTATGGTAGAAACCAAAATGGAACGATTTATACACCTTGGCGATTCCCGGTACTCTCATATGGTTTTGGGATCATCGACTGAGGAAGACTTAAACAAACTGGATGTTATGACCAGAAAAATGCTGCACGCACATAAGATGACCTATAAAAACCAATGTGTGCCACGGATACATGTATCCAGAAAAAGGGAGGAATGGGAGTACCTACAATAGATATAATATACAAATCTGAAACATAATAGGAATTGGGAAATATTTGAAGGGCAATGATGGAAGATTCATTGGATGGGTGCATGAACATGAAAACTTGAAACTTTCTACAACATCAATTATAAAAAAATGAATGATTACCTAAGAGATGTGAGATTTGATGGAGAAGGCAGAAACAATGAAAGTTTGGAGAGAGAAATAAGGAACGCTAAGATGACATACAAGGAGAAGAGAGAAGAAGCAAATCTAGAACAATGGAAAAATCACACATTTGCCAAACACCATAAAAATATACTGGATGAAGCCTCAATTGTTCATGATGACATGAAAAGTAATGATAAAATTGCTAAAAAGTGAAGATGAAAGAACCATTCCTAGCAGCCCAAGAAAGTCAGCGCCCTCAGGTCACCAACGTTCATAATACACATAGAAGTGGCAAAACATAACGACAAATGCAGAATTGCCAGTGGAGGGTCGGAATCAGTATGGTCACATACTATCTGAGTGTAACGTTTTTTTGCTGAAGAAGGGACATACACCGAAAGACACAAAAACATTGGCAGGACTGATCCACTATAGATTACTGCAAGAAAATTTGAAATAGAAGTAAAAATACATTAAACAGGCACTGGGAAGCATAACCCAAACAATATAGAAGAAAATAACATTGTCTTCATACTTATGAGTACACACATTCCAGGCTGATATGGGGTCATTACAAAAATAGATATATGAAGAACAAAACTGACAATAAATGCTGGATAAAAGAGGTCGGAGTCCCGTGGGATGAAGATCTCATCTTAAATGAAATGTGAAAAGAAATGAATACCAACAAGGCTAAATACTGATTTTAAAAGGTTTGGGTTAATATAATTGAAATAGTTTTTCAAGTATTTGGGTGCTTCGGGAACAATAAAAAAGAGCCTAGAAAAACATCTCTGAGAGACTCCCGTAAAGGTAATCCGACACTGGACACTGAGTAATGACAGTAATCAAGAAGTTTACAGAAGCATAACTAAGAACTGTGCTGGGAAAAAAATATATCATGAGACATACCGAAGAAAGGAAATTATGAGGTTGTTCTTAGGCACCAAGGTGATCCCGAAACATCCCATAAGGGAAAATATATATACCTTAATAAAAGAGTTAAAAAAAAAAAAAAAAAAAAAAAAAAATTAAATTATAAAAATGCAATTGTTGACAATCAATAGAGCATTAAGCTCTAGTTGGTGATGAGTTAACATCAAAAAATAAAATTATTTAAATGTTCTGAGTGCAGCTATGAGTGTATCCAGAAAGGAACCTTAAAAAGACACATGCTTACGCATCATATGATAGCGTCCCTCATAAGTGGATTAAGGAAGTACTTAAGATCTACAAAATTAATGACCTGGTTGTAGACTTCATAGATGAAGAAATGGAGGACAGACCTGGTACTGCCGTATGAAAAAGGACAAATAAAAATAGAAGGAATAAAAATAAAAAGAGGTATCTTTCAAGGAGACTCTATTTCCCCGCTATTGTTCATACTGGCTCTCAATCCCCTAAGCACACTAATAAATAACTTGGAAAATGGTTATAGAATTAATTCAATGAGAGAGAAAAAGGCAAAGAAAATATCACACCTTTTCTATATGGATGACATAAAATTATATGCTCCAAATAAAAAGGAATCGGAAAAACAGGTAGAGGTTGTAAAGCGATATTCCACAGATATATGTATGGAATTTTGGGTTAGATAAGTGTGCATTTGTAAGTCTCAAAAAAGGAAGAAGAACAGAAGCTGGTAACATAAGGATAAATGATACGGAAATACGGGAATTAGAACAAGGCAATACTTACAAATATCTAGGAATTGAAGAGTCTGATGAAATAGAGTCAAAAAGGATGAAAAGAAAAAATAACAAAAGAATATATAAAAGAAATGAAAAGCAATCTTAGACCTAGAATTTAAACCAAGAAATATAAAATTATCGCCTTAAGAACTCTGGCAGTCCCGTCCTCACATACAGCTTTGTTATAATAGATTGGTTCCAACATGAGATTAATGGGCATAGAACGTAAAAACAAGAAAATGTTACATGCCCAAAAGATAATCTAAAAAATCAATGCATGCCAAGGATTTATGTACCTAGAAATAGAGGAGAATGGGGGTTCCACAAATTGATCAGAATATATAAAACAGAGATAATAGGTTTAAGTAAATATTAGAGAGTAGAGAAAGTAATTTTTTGAAATGGGTGTATGAGCACGAGATGATGAAACTATCAACAACATCAATACAAAAAAAGAAAATGGAATCCTGAAGGAGTAGAGATTGAGGTATGAAAGAATTTCAGACAACATAACATAAAGTACGGTAAAGAAATAACAGACCTGAAAGACAATATCAACAGGCAAGAATAAATAATAGATATCCCCAAATGAAGGAGTCCATGTATGTGAAAACACAGGATAGATGTACTGGACCAGATCTAAATCGATAAGGAACATACAGTAGAACCTTTAACAGGAGGATACCTAAAAAATGAAGACTACAGAACACTAATAGCGGCACAAGACCAGATACTAAGAACAAACTGGTTCAGGAAAAATATAGAGAAGGGAGAAATCACGGAAAAGTGCAGAATGTCAAGGATAAACAGAGATCAGTAAAAAACATATTTTTGACAGGATTGCGACACACTCGAATTACAAAGGGATATATCACAGATAGACATACACAATCTGCAATATGATTCATTTGAATTATGCCAAAAATATAATTTTGAAATAGATACCGATAAATACTGGCAGCACAAACCAGCCGCAATAATAGCCTTTTCTTATTCATTCTCACTACATACAATACCAACATCTATATTTATTGTCTTAACTTATCAGACATAATAGTAAGAAGGAGAAGAGAACACAGAAATGTTATATCATTAGAGATCATTGGAATAAGCAGGGCAATAGAGTTAACTTATATGAAGAGAGAAAAGGAGTAAATATGTAAGATTAAAGTTTGACATAAAAGAAAAATTGTAAGTCAAAGGTGAGATTATACCAAATAGTGTTGGGAGCAACTGGAGTGGTGAAGAAGAGCATACCACATACGCAAAAAAGCTACCTAACATCGTAGTAAAAGATATGGTCATGGAAGTGATAAAGAAAAGCCTAGCAATCCTAAGACTCGTGCTAGGGAGTACCTAGAAATCCTTCATACCTTAGGTCCAAGGTTTGGAACATATTTTTACTTATAATGACAGAATTAGAGAAGGAAAAAAAAAAAAAAAAAAAAAAAAATATTAAATGTTTTAGGACTCCAGTAATTTTTCTTCAGGTGAGATTTTGTTACGTCATATCAGAGAACTTTATCAAAGAATTTTCAAATTTGGTTTCATGTAAAGTTGAGAACAAAATTGATGAGCAAAGTTTTTGAAAACTAAGAAATGAATGTTCTAACATAAAATATTTAAATGTTCTTGCATGAGTTTAATGACCGAGAAAGCTTAAAATTACACAGGCTTACGCATCAAAATACGCATCACCTTCCCCGAAGTTGTTTACCGTGTCGTTGGTGGGGAGGCTCGCTGGGATAAAGATGGGCAGAAAAATACTCTGCCCTTCAGTGTCCCAGGGCGAAAAAACAACAAATGAAAGAATGGAGAAAACTAAAATAAAAAATACTTGCCAGGAGATCGGAGGACCTGGTGCCGGCCCTTCCTCATTGCTGGAGAGAGGTGAGAGGGGACGGAGCTCCTCGGAGCGCAGCAAGCTATCTCTTCAAGTAACGGGATCTGAGAAGGATCCAGAAACAGACCTTCCATTAAGTAGGCTGTCTGGTGGGTGCAATACCGACCCCAGTCTGCAAGAACCATCAAAAAGTAAAAGATGTTATACCTCGAATCTTCGAGGAGGAAAAAAGATTCAATGGTCTGAGGAAGAAAAACTAAGAAATTTTGTGGTCTATCATAATAGTAGCCATAATAAATTTCAAAAAAAATGTACTCTGGAAAGACAAAGTAAATGCTATAAAAAAGCTAAAGTGAGATGAAAGAAAGTGGAAACACACAAGTAGTAGATTAGTAGCAAGTCTACTAATATTAGAATCGCAAAACTCCAAATAACTGTCGTACCCGTGGCGGGCTACTTCCTCAGAAACTGAATGAATATCTTGAGAAGATGCTATGAATATGCGAAGACCGATGGATTTGGACGTACGAAAGGAATGAATTTTTAATGATAAGTTATTTTATGGAGAATTTATACCAACGAAAAACCAACACATGAGTGAAATCTCGAAGTGGTAGTAAAAGAAAAATATTCTCCCAAATGACTTTCATGAATATTCGATTCGGAGAAGTTTATAATCAGGTCAGTAGAAAACAAATGGTTAATCAAAAACAAGCAATTCAGAATTATGTAAAAGAAAGAAAGAGCCAGGAACAAAGAAAAACGAAGGCTACACTACCATCTTATGAAGAAATTGAATTAATAAAAGGGAAAGCATTAAACATAGTTGAAAATGAGTTAGAATTAACAACTAAAGTGGTAGAAGAAATAAGAAAAATAAGAAATAAAAACACCAAGAAAATACAAGAATGACTCAGTAAAAGGAAAGAAAAGGGAAATAAAAACTGCTGGTATGCCAGATAATGAAAAAGAAAAAATACAGAAATTATCAGAAATAAATTGTAATATAGAAGAAAATGTGGAGCAGGAACAAGAGAATCCAGAAGAATTTGAAATGATAGTGTTCGATGAAAAGTATATAAACCTGGGAAATGAGGACCAAGAATCGGGAGAAGGTAGTGTATTAAATAATAATAATAATAATAATAATAATAAAGCATTTAATTTATTTATTTTGTTTTATGAAACAGATAAATATAAGAGATTAGACTAATTAAGGATTTTTAAAAATTGTCTCAAAATCTGATTGTTTTTTTTGTGTACTTTTTTAATAATCCGTCCTGGGAGATTTGTCCTAATATATAAGACTCAAGATATACATCTAGGAATAGAAAAAAGGTTAAGGATAAACAAGATCAGTAATTACAGGCTTCTAAATAAATATGCAGGAATTGCTGACAGAATGCTTCCCCGGAATATACCACCAAATTGTGATATCACTGAAATAAACCGGCTATATTATGCTACTGCTAGAGCAATAGCGGACACATTAGGAATTAAAACCAAAGGAACTATAAAGAACAAATGGAAGTCGAGAAAGAGAAATTAAACCACCCTGGAAAATCAGAATGGATAAAGAAATAGAAAACCTAAGAAAAGAAATATCAATGATGTCTGCATTCCAAAATGGAGAAGTTACTTGCCACCGACCGAAAGAAGAACAGTGCAGAATTTCCTATATAGAGAGGGGTGGAAAATGGTGGACCCACTGTGCTGCAATTAGACACGAAGGAAACTAATATTCAGCTGCAATGTTTAATAAAAGTACAAGATATGAAAAAACAGAAGCAGAATGTGATACAGACTTGCTTTAATTAGAGAGTACCCGCAAACGCTATAGAGATTAAGAAAGGATACGATTAAAGTAGAAAAACACCACTAAAGAAGATAGTTGAAGCGATTTTGAAAAGGAAATTTTAGAAAAGTGAAGTTAATCCTATAATGAGCCGAGTGGAAACAGAGATGGTAGACAACCCCAAATAACAGCGATTATACCAATGAAGGTGGAAAATTACAGAAAATGAAGTAAAAAGTACTATTAAAATGAGTGGAAGTTGGAAAGCACCAGCAAAGAATCAAGTACATAATTAGGTTAAAGAAACTAAAGTACTAATAAAGACTCTAACAGAGAGTTTTAAACAAACTAATAGAAAAAACACAAGAAAAATTCCAGAAGGCTCCACTAGTGAATTACATCATTAAATTCCATAAAATGAAGAAACAGAATTACCGAGCAAATACCGCCCAATCACATGCTACCAACTATATATAAAATATCTTACTGGAGTCATGACGAAAAAGGGTAGCAACACACCTAGAAGTAAACTACATAATTAATGAAGAACAAAAAAGGTTTGGCATAAAAGGAAGTTGATGGACGAGGATGCAATTATTAATACAATGATTATGGAAAACTAGTAGAAAACGGCAGAAAATATCTCAAGTATGGTATGATCGATTATAAGAAGGCATATGATAGCGTCCCTCATTATAATTATATTAGATCTAACAAAAATTAATGAGAACCCGTAAAAAGATGAAGAAATGAAGAAATGGAGGACAGACCTGGTACTGCCGTATGAAAAGGGCACAATAAAAATAAAAAGAGTATCTGTAGTGGGGACTATTTTCCCGCTATTGTTCATACTGGCTCTCAATCCCCTCAGCACACTAATAAATAACTTGGAAAAGGTATAGAATTAATTCAATGAGAAGAGAAAAAGGCAAAGAAAAATATCACAAACTTCCTATTTGGATGACATAAAATTATATGCTCCAAATAAAAAGGAATGGAAAAACAGGTAGTAGGTTGTAAAGCGATATTTCCAGCAGATATATGTCATGGAATTTGGGTTAGATACGTGTGCATTTGTAAGTCTCAAAAAGGAAGAAGAACAGAAGCTGGTAACATAAGGATAAAATGATACGGAAATACGGGAAATAGAACAAGGCAATAACAAATATCTAGGAATTGAAGAGTCTGATGAAATGGAGTCAAAAAGACTGAAATAAAAATAATAACAAAGAATATATAAAAAGAATGAAAAGCATCTTAAGATTTCATATTCTAAACAAGAAATAAAAATTATTGCCTAGAACACCTCTCACACACCAGTTCTCACAAATACAGCTTGTATAATAATGAGCAATCCCAGTCATGAGTTAAACATGGGATAGACGTATAAAACAGAAAAAATGTTTACACTCCTCATATAAGATACATTCTTACAAAAACAATGCATGCAAGGGATTTATGTACCTAGAAAATGAGGAGGAATGGGGGTTCCACAAATGATAGAATATTTAAAACAGAAGAATAGTTTATAGAAAATAATGTAGAGAGTAGAGAGAAGTAAAATTTATGAGATGGTGTATGAGCAACGAATGATGAATACCCCCAACAACATCAAATTACAAAAAAAGAAAGATTACCTGGAAAGGAGTAGAGATTGAGACAGAAGAATTTAGAAATATAACAGAAGTAGGAAAGAAAATAAAGACCTGAAAGACAAATACAAGCAGGCTAAAATATAATAATGATATCAACCAAATTGGAAAAGGGCATGTTAATGTGGAAAAAACTTTAGATAGATGTTACTGAGCCAGACTCTACATCGTAAGGGAACATACAGTAGAACCTTTAACAGGGGAATACCTAAAAAGAGCGAGAGAATCACTAATAGCGGCCAAGATTAATACTAAGCAACAAAATGGTTCAGAAAATATAGACAAAAGGAGGAAATCAAAAAAAAAAAAAAAAAAGGGAAAAAAAAAAAAAAATTTTTTGGCCCCCAGGGGTCAAAAAAACAGGGTTTTTTTGGGCAAAATGGAAAAATTAAAAAAAATCAGAGACTAGTAAACATATTTTGACAGGAGCCGACACCTGATACAAATGGGAATTATACATCAGAAAGAACATAACACAATCGCAACTATGATTATTTGAAATTAATGCAAAAATATAATTTTGAAATAGATACCGATAAATACTGGCAGCACAACAAACCAGCCGCAATAATGAAAATGAAGGAAGCCATAATCCTATATGACCAATCAATACAACATCCTATACCTACACCACCACATAACCGGCCAGACATAATAGTAAGAGAGAAGAGAACACAGAAATGTTATATCATCAGAGATTGAATAAGCAGGAACATAGAAGTAACATTATATAGAGAGAAAAGAAGTAATAAATTATGTAAGATTAAAGTTATGACATAGATAAGAATGGGGGGTGAGCGAGTGGAGATTATACCAATAGTTGTTGGAGCAACTGGAGTGGTGAAGAAGAGCACATACGCAAAAAAAGCTACCTAACCATCGTAGTTAAAGATATGGTCATGGAAGTGATAAAGAAAAGCCTAGCAATCCTAAGACTCGTGCTAGGGAGTACCTAGAAATCCTTCATACCTTAGGTCCAAGGTTTGGACCAGGATGAAAGGATTAAAACCCTCAAGTAGAGAGGAAAAAAAAAAAAAAAAAAATGAATTTAAATGCTCTGATGTGGTTATGAGGCTTAAAAGCTAAAATCACACATGCTTACGCATCAAAATATAAAATTATTTAAATGTCCTGTATGTAACTGTTGTAATTACAAAGGAAGCTTAAAAAGACACATTCTTTCACATAAAAGAAAAATATATATACCCTTAATAAAGGAGTTAAATAAAGGAGTTAATATAGGGGAACTGTTGAAATTATAGGGGAATAAGTTTATTGAGTGTTGTAGGGAAGGTATTGCTGTTTTTGGTCGAAGAGTGGCGTCGAGTGACGTGAAGACTGATTGGTGAAGAACAAGGTCGTTTAGAAGTGTAGAGATGTATGGATCAAATCTTTACATTGAAACAAAATGATTGAGAAAATGAGGGAGAAGAAGAATAAATTGTATTTAGGTTTTATGGATTTGCAACAGGCGTATGATAGGGTTAATAGGGAAGCTTTATGGCAGGTGTTAGTGATATATTAGTGGTGTTGGTGTTAGCTTCTGAATGGAATCCAAAATATGTTATGAAGATAGTGAATGCGTTTATTTCGTGTAAATAATGGTGTTCAATGGTGATTGGTTTGGTATTAATAACGGAGTGAACAGTGTGTTATGTCTCCCTGGTATTCAATTTGTATATGGATGGGGTTATGAAAAGAATTAGAGGTGGGGGAGGAAATGGGGGTAGAATGATGGAGAATGGATGATAAGTGGAGGGGTGCCCTACCTATTATATTGCGGATGATTTAGTTCTATGTGGCGAATCTGAGAGTTTTGAGAGGATTGGTAGAGAGATTTGCAGGGTTGTAAAAGGAGGGTGGCTTGAAGTATAACGTAGATAAACGTAAGGTTATGGTTGTGAGTGAGGACAGTCTCAGTGTGAGGTTGTTAGATTGTGAGCAGCTGAACAAGTTCTGAGTTAAATATTAGGGTATGTGGATGGAAAGGGAACGGACGATGCAGAAGTGTAGTAGAAAGTTGTTGAAGGCGAAAGGTTGCTGGTGCCAATTAATCGTTGTGTGAATGTAAAGGGACTAAGTCTTGAGTGCCTTAGGTTTGCATGAAGGGTATGTTGTTACCGTAGTGTTAAATGTATAGTAGTGAGACTGATCTGGAATATAAAGTATAGATCTAAAGTTCAATGTGTTCAGATGGACATCTTACGGCAGCTAGGTATCGAAGTAGAATTGATAAATCTGAAGGAATGAACGTATTAGAGAGTTTTGTGGTGTGAAGAAAGGGGTAAATGAGAGAATAAATGAAAGTATGTGAGATGTTTGGTCATATGAAAGGATGAATGATAGTCGTGTTTAACGATGTAAGTGGCGAGTGTGTTGGGAACCGACCGGCTGGGAGACCGAAGAAAAAGTGGATTGAGTCGGTAAACGAATGTTTTAAAGAGAGAAATGTGAGTTTGGTAGAGGCGAGAAGAAAGGTGTATAACAGGAGTGAATGGCGGGGAATTGTGAGGGGGTATGGTTATGGCCCACCTGGGCCAAGGGATGAACCCTTACATTGACGATCTACCATAGTGAGGGTCCATCGCTGTCCCATGAAGCTCTAGGGTGGATTTTCTGACTGCGAAGAGTTCTCACTAATTAATGGTACAGAGGGGGCGCTAAGGCTGGACTTTCTTTTCAACTTTTGTCATGTTCTTCTACTGCTTTTCTTTTCCGATGCATGTGATGCACCTTACTCCCATTCTTGGGAAAATAGAAGGAAGATGAAGAAAGAAAGAAAGATAAAGGAGTTGTAAAAAAAAAAATTACACAGTAGAGGATCTAGAAAAATTAAAGAAAACCTTTAAGAATTGTGAAGAATGAACTAGAATTGAGTACAGAATTAGTTCAAGAAATGAAAAATACCAAAACAAACGTATAAAAGAATAAAACTAATTCAAGGAAAATGGAATACATAGACGAAGGAAGTCTTGAAATTTTATTGTGAAAGAAATAGTGAGGACTACCATAGATTACAAACATAGAGTGAAGATGAAATAGAAACAAATGATGAACAAGAATATAGGATAGAATTGAATACGGGATTGAAGAAAAAAGAGGAAGAAATCAGAGAAAAGAGGCATAAAAGAACAATTAAAATAAAAAAAAATAAAGAAAACCGCAATCAGATGATTAAGAAAACTTACAAGGTGGAAGAAATGTGAATCACAATCAATTACAATCAACGAGTGAGGAAGAAGTAGAGATAGATATTAAACATGGTACCTCACCATTGGTAGGGGCGGAACAGTAAACAGATTATGACGATGAAACAGATAGAGAGTCGGACTATGAGATGAACTTGAGCTTGTATCAGAAACAAGACAGAGATTTGAATGAAAGAACCATTAATGATTTGCAACCACCAATTGGTGACACTAGAGAAGAAAATGCAATTGATGACAAATTGTTAAACAGAAATTTTTTTCAAGAATAGCTAATTTCCGGAAAGAGGATAGGGTGCAGGTTATTGAAAAGCGAGAACAAGTAAGAAAGATTAAAAACTGGTTTACTTTGAAAGTTACTTCAAGTGAAAATAGTGCGCTGCCACGCCTAATACCTCCAAATTGTAGCCGACTGAGCTGAACAGACTTTATTATGCTACATCACAAGCAGTAGCAGAAACAATGGGAGTTGAAGTTTTTAATGTTGTAGGTCTATCAGAAACAGGGACAAATTAACACATGATCTCGTGAGAAGAAAACTTATTTTAGAACCAAATGGAAAGAGATTGAAAAGGTACGAAATGCGTAAAAAAGAAAAAAAAAAGAAAAACTGTTCAAAGAAAATCAAGGTAAATTTTATTGAGTTACGAAATACTAATATAACAGTTAATGATGCACCCCAGGCACAGGAGGTCGAAATATTTTGGAAAAAATATATACGAGAGCAATGTGTCTCACAATGTAGATGCTCATTGGTTGAAAGATATTAAAAATAGCCCAGAAATAACATCTATTACAAATATGGACTTTCAGAAAATTGGTATTAAAGAAATAAAGGATTTAATCAAGAAGACTAATAATTGGAAGGCACCTGGAATGGAAAAGGTCCAGAGCATTTGGCTAAATAACTAACATCATTAATCAACTTAATCAAGTCCCTAACAGAATGCTTAAACAACATAATGGATGGAAGAGTAGACATCTCGCAATGTTTCATAATGGGTGAAACTACACACCCCAAAAAATGAAGAATCAAAGATCCTAGTAAGTATATAACATGGCTTCCCACAACTTACAAAGTGTTAACAGTTCTTACCCAAAGGTTATATAACATGTATCAAGTAACATCATCATTAGAGTAAGAGCAATAGAGATGTAGTAGACATACCTATGGTACATTAAGACTGCCACCAAATAAAATGTATAATTGAAAATTTTTTGAACAAGAATCTGCGCATGGCGTGGATTGACTACAGAAAACTTAATGAAGTGTACCCCATTCCTGGCGAAGGAATTAGACGAGCATCTACAATAGTTGAAGGGAAAAATCAAAAGCTCATGGAGAACGGTAATAGCATCATGTGGAAAATAGTTTAAAGTTACTACACAAGAAAGGAATTATGAAAATTAAAAATGTAAAATTGAAAAGAGGGATTTTTAAGGAAACTCCATGTCCCCTCTTTTGTTTGTATTAGCCCTTAACACGGAAGCGCCCTGATTAATAATTACATAACGGAATACCAATAAATAAAGAACGAGAAGAAAAGAAAAAAGATCTCGCATATTTTCATGGATGGTATAAAGTTGTATGAGCCAAGTAGAAGAGAGACAGATAAAGGTGGTTAATGAATTTTCATCGGACATTAGAATTGATTTTGGATTGGAGAATGTGCATTCCTAATTATGAACAAAGGTAGACAGATACATGTCGAAATCATCGTGGTAAAGACGTCTGAAATTAAAGAATTGGAAACAGGAAGGACACTTACAAAATTTCTCTGGAGTGGAAGACATCGGACAGAATGAAAACATCAATTATGAAAGAGAGAATGGAAAAGGAATACATTTTAAGACTGAAAAAAGATTCTAAAAACCGAATTAAAACCAAAAAATAAAATAGAGGCAATCAAGGTGTACTATTTTTATTATTATTGTTATTGTTAATTATTATTATTATTATTATTATTATTATTATTATTATTATTATTATTATTATTATTATATATTATTCATTATTATTATTATTAATTAATGAATGAATTTAGTAATGTATTTGATTGTTGCTTTACAGTTAAATGTTCAAAATAATTAATCAACTAAATGTCTGCTATTTTCCTTGCAAGTTAAAAATAAGGCTTATATTACAATTTATTGAGCATAACTTTTTAAATCTTGGAAATTTGATACTACGAACAAAATGGAACGTGGACTTCGGCCGGACAGACTCGACGTACACCCCTCATCTCCTGAGGCTCCGAAGATTTTTAAGCATTGGCTGTACATTTTTGAGAGGTACAAAGAAAGCTTCGCTTCGGATTCCGAAAGTTGTAATTTGGGACTTTTAGCTAATTCCTTATCATCTGACAATTTTGAGGTTGTATCTGATTGCTCTCGTTACAGTGATGCTATTAAGAAATTGAAAGATTTGTTTATCAAAACCCCAAATGAAGTTGTGGCCCGCCATAAATTGTATACCCGCCATCAGAAGAGTGATGAAACTATTGATGATTATGTAAGGGTGTTGTATTCACTCTGCATTGATTGTAACTATAGGTCTGTCTCTGCTGAGGAACATAGAAGTCAAAGTATTAGGGACGCTTTTATAGCTGGATTGTCCTCTAGTCTTATTAGGACAAGACTTTTGGAAAATAAGAATTTATCTCTCGATGACGCTGTGGAGCAGGCTATAGCTCCGGAAATTGCTGGTAAAAATTCCCAGAGTTATCTCTCTAACATAGCGTTGGCTCATGTTAAAACAGCTGATCTACCTGTCTCTTCTAACAAATTTTCTGAAGCTGGAATAGTTGATTCTGACGAAGGCACTGCAGCTGCTGGAATGTTCCAGGACATTGGAGCTGCGGTGAGACCTTGGAAATGTTTCTTTTGTGGGTCCTCCAAAATTCATTCAAGGCAGAAGTGTTCTGCTCGGGATGCCATATGTCATAAGTGTAAAATTAAGGGACACTTTTCATCGGTATGTCGTAGACCCTAAGAGTGAAAATTTTGCAAATCCTGGAACATCAGCAAGTGTTCCTACTGCTCAGACATCTAATGAAATTTGTATTCTTCTTTGTTCTACTTTAGGATTACTTCTGTCTGTGTGGAAGTGAAAATTGGACAATAATACTTTTATGCTCTTTTGATACGGGGCATGAAATATTTTGTCCTCATCAATGTTGCTAAACAGGCAGACTGCTTCAAGGTTTTGCCCCTTTTTGTGGTAATGATAAAGCTATAGGCACCTCAAGGTTTAAGTCAAAAATGGAAGGAATTTGTTGTATTTGATCTGATCAACCTAAATTTCGACGAGAATAATAAGAATGTGAGGATGCTAATCATGCCTGGACTTTGTGCCAAGATATTATTCTGGGACTCCCTTTCTTGAAGAAATCATAAATCTATTAGTTGGGGATTTGGGGGACCTTTGCCTGCAATGGAGTTTAGTTGTTTAACTTCCTTAAACATTGAACCACCTCGAATTTTTCAGAATCTAACTCCTAATGTGAAGCCTATTGCTACCCCTTCTCGAAGATACAATTCATCTGATGTGAACTTCATTAAGTTGGAGATAGAGCGTTTATTAAAGGAAGAGATTATACGACCTTCTCAGAGCCCCTGGAGAGCCCAGGTACTTGTGATTACTCAAAATAATTCCAAGAAGAGGATGGTATAGATTATTCAGCTACTGTGAATCGATATACATATCTTGATGCTTATATTTTAATATTGAAAATTGGTTAATAATATGCAAGTACTCTGTATATTCTGTATCGATTTAACTTCACATATCACTTGGTGCCGCCTTGCAGCCAGATGATAAGAAATCACTGCATTTTGAAGCCTGGTGGAAAGTTTTGTATGAATTTAATAAGACTCAGCTGGACTACCAATGTGTTGCTGCTTTCCAGAGGGTGATGGATACTTTAATTGACAAGTATGATTTGAGGTGATCACTTTGCTCATTTAGATATTTTACACAATCTGTCGGAATTGTAAACAATCTCATGAAGTCAATCTTGACGATTTATTAAGAGCATCTGACGTAGTGGTGGTAGGTCTCTTCAATTGAAAATCTAGGTTTTTCGAAACTTCTATACGTGGTCTTAGGATGAATTAGAGAGCATGATTACGTCCTGACCCTGCTCGTTTAGATCCCATACGTACTTTGCCATATCATAAGGATAAAAAGTCATTTCTCAGAAAAAATTCGAACCTTAATCGATGTATCATTCCCTCTGGGTGAGACTTCTAAGGCTGCTATTGACACCTTAAAAACCTTCTATATTAATGCTGTGAAATTGGAGCGTTTTTCGGTTTGAGTTTCATGAAATTTGAGAATTAATAAGTAAAATGAGCAGTCCTGCAACAGGAAGGACGGCCAGTAGCTTTTTTTTCTCGCACTCTGAACTCCTCGGAGAAAAATCATTGTTCTCTTGAGAAGGAGTGCTATGCTATTGTTGAAGCTATTAGACAGTGGAGACATTTCCTGTTAGCTAGGCCTTTTAAATTAATAACTGATCAGCGGTCGATATCGTACATGTTAAGTCAGAACCACAAAGGAAAAATCAAGAATGAAAAAATTATGCGATGGCGTACTGAAATCCAATCATACAAATATGAGATTGTACATCGACCTGGGAAGTTAAACATTGCTGGCGATGCAATGAGTAGAGCGTTTTGTTCTGCTGCTTCTGTATCTGATTTAATTGAACTACACAGGGGTTTATGTCACCATGGTGTTGTAAGAATGTCACATTTTATAAGGAGTCGCAACTTACCCTACTCCTTAGATGAAATTAAACGTATTGTATCACAATGTGATGTATGTGCTGGATTGAAACCACAGTTCTTCAGACCAAAGCCTACCACTCTTATTCAGGCTATTAATCCTATGGATCGACTGAGTATAGACTAAAGGACCATTAATCTCTCAATCTCTCAATAAATATTTATTCATTGCGGTGGACGAGTATTCGCGTTATCCCTTTGCAATTCCTTGTCGAGATACTTCTGCCAATACATTAATTTCTTGCTTAACTCAAATATTCACCTTAACTGGCATGCCTGCTTACGTGCACTCAGATCGTGGTTCTAGCTTTATGTCTATTGCTGTGAATCAGTTTCTTTTTGAGAGGGGTATAGCTTCCTGTTCTATTGCTGTGAATCAGTTTCTTTTTGAGAGGGGTATATCTTCCAGTAGGAGTACTCCCTACCATCCAACTGGAAATGCTCAATGTGAAAGATATGTGGGAGTGGTTTGGAAATCCATTTCTTTGGCTTTGGCTTTGGCTTCTAAAAAATTGCCTGGCCCCTGTTGGGAATCAGTTCTTCCCGATGCCCTCCATTCCATTCGATCTCTTTTGTGTACTACCACAAATTGTACCCCTCATGAGCATTTCTTTAAATTTCCTCGTCGTAGTACGACAGGAATCAGTTTACCTAGTTGGCTTACTCCCCAAAGCTTGGTATATTTGCGTAAATATATTAGAAACAAGGATGATCCATTATTGAACGGTGAAACTATTGAGGTACTCCTACATATGCTCATGTTCGATTCGACAATGGAAGGGAGGATACAGTTTCTATTAAGGACCTCTCACCTTGTCCAAAGGTAATTATTTCTCCTAGTGAAAATGTGTCTGAGCCCTGTACTGATGATTCACCTCTTCTGCCCAGTGATATTGACAATGGACATGAGCTGATTGAATCTAATGATGCTGGAGAGCGGGATGCAGACACTTCAAATGAACCTGAGATGGGCACCAAGACTTTATCTACCCCCGATGAAGACCCATTTGAATTACGAAGGTCTACTCGTGTGCGAAGACCAGTGGATCGACTAAATTTATAAAGTTATAGAATTTTTGAATAAAAGATTATATTCAGTTTTGTGAAATCACTTTGTATGTATTCAAAATTCATAAGCTTTTTACCATTGCTTAAATCCCTTGAAGGAGGGATGATTGTACTATTTTTATTATTATTATTATTGTTATGGTTAATTATTATTATTATTATTATTATTATTATTATTATTATTATTATTATTATTATTATTATTATTATTATTATTATTATTTTATATTATTATTACTATTATTATTATTAATTTATGAATGATTAGTAATATAATTTATTTGTTTAATTGCAGGATAAAATGTAATAGCAATTTTATGTTCAATAAAGCCTAAAGTTATGTCAGTTTTAAATCCTTTAAAAGTTAAAAATAAGGGCTTATAGTACACAAGGTACTAGCAATGCCAGTCATGAGATACAGTTTGGAGTTGTGGACTGGTATCTGCATGAAATAAATACTCTAGGCACAATAACAAGGAAACTCGTCCATGCACAAATAATTTACAACAATCGGTGCACAGCTCGTATATATATCCCACCAGATGAAGAAGGAATGGGAATGCCACACACATAGACAGGACTCATGAGAATGAAATAATGGGGTTAGCAGAATATATTGAAGGAAAAGGGAGAATTCTTTGGATGGTTAAAAGAAAATGAAGATTTTAAGGCAGAAACAAAGTCGATAACAAAAAATGCATGAATTTGACACCAAATTAAGAACACAGAATGGATAGAATGAGAAAAACCTTAAAAGAAATCACTAAAAATCTTCAAGGAAACATAAAATAAAGCAAGAAAAGAAGCCAATGTTACAGAATGAGAAGAACATAGATATGTAAAACATATAAAAAAAAATACTTAATAAAGGTTTTGTCAACAAAAAAAATCTGTAGAAACAATTACAAAGGTATTTTTAAGTTAAATGACGAAAGAACACTTAACACAGCTCAGGACTGGTGCCTAAGAATCAACTGGTTCAAAAAACATATTGAAGGAGTGGATGATTCTGATAAATGCAGGATGTATGGGGAATTCACAGAGACTCTACCCCATATATTGTTCGGATGTGAGACACTACTACGTATGGGACTATATACAGAAAGACACTATTCCATATGCAAACCTATTCATTATAGGTTCTGCAAAGTATATAATATTGATTCTCCTGACAATCGCTGGAATTACAATCTCCCTGCAATAGTTGATAATGATCATGATCAAATTCTGTATGATTTTGGCATACCCACCGACATATTTGTACCAAATAATAGACCGGACATTGTACTAATCAGCAAAACAACAAGAAAATACTAATTAATAGAGATTGGAGTCCCATACGAATGAAAAGATTACCTCATATTAAAGAGAGAAGGAAATAAAATATCAAAGACTCTGATACACTATCAGGAGGATGTGGGAGATGGATGAGGTAGAAGTAGTACCAGTGGTGGTGATGTCTCTTGGAACGGTCAAAACGTCAAAACATCACTGGTAACTTGCCTGGAAAAGATTCCTGTAAAGATCGAAACAGAGAAAGTGGCTATGGAGGCCATTAAAGGAAGCCATAGTGTAATAAGACTAGTCTTGGAGAGATGAATATGTGGTGCTATGCCTTGACCCAAGGTTTAGGGACGGTGTAGCACCGAGAATACTCTCAAGAAAGGTGTTAAAAAAATTTATTTAAATGTTCTGTGTAGCTATGAATGTTATCACAAATGAAGTTTAAAAAGCCACATTATTACACATCAAAATAATAAAAAAGTGAAAATGGTTAAAATAAAAAATGATTTCCTGGGGATAAACCCTGGCGCCGGCCCCACCTCATTGTTAGAGAGAGGTGAGCGGCCTTTAAGAGCACAGCAAGGGATCTCGCCAAACAACGGGAGTCGATATGGTTCCTACAACCATCTAGAAAGGCAAACCTTCCACTAAGTAGGCTGTTAAGTGGGCGCAATGCTGACCACTGTCTACTGGATCATCTTCCACAAAAAAAAAAAACTGCTCGTTAACACCAAATAAAATAGCTATCCTTGCCGAGCAGATTTATTTGGTGCTAGGGAGTACCTGTAAATCCTCTTATTCCGTAGGTCCAAGGTTTGGACCTGGATAAAGTATGAAACCTCTAAAAGAAGAGAAAAAATTATTTAAATGTTCGTGTTTGAGTGGGGCTAGGAGTGTAATCACCAGTGGCGTAACGGTATCCGGTCGGAAATCCGTCCTTTTCCAAAAGCACCGGTCGGATATTTCTATGAAATTAAACATTTTTTTCCTTTAAAAATCTGAACATTTAGTTTCATATAGAATAATCCATTTATTAGCTTTAATTTGATAAATAACTAAGAAATAGTAGTATATACATGTAGCATATGTATAATTGCGAGATTTTTATTTTTTTATTTTTACTGGAATATCTTTTAAATGTATATTTTTAATATGTTTTAAAAAAATTTCGGTTTCGATATTTATACATATTTATATTTATAAACTTGCTTGCAGTAATTTTTTTATATATTCATGAAAGATTTTTTTCATCAATCGATATAATTTACTTTGTATAAGCATTCAAAATATTATGATGTACAAATATTTGTGAAAAATGGATTTAATAAAATGTGTAGTTCAATGTTAATTAACTAAAAAAAAAAAAAAGTCAAAATTGAAAATTTGCCGAAATTATTTTTACAATTCATCAAGTTTTTATCATTTTTTCGGGGTAGGTATAATTAACTGAACCTTTGATTCAGAGCATATTTCTGTATACCAAACCGCTTGACATCTGGTCTCACTGTATACCCAACCGTTTGACATCTGGTCTCACTGTATACCCAATCGTTTGATATCTGGTCCCAATATGAATTCCTGATTTTGAGTGATTATTTTTATAAACAACTTCAGCCTTTAGATGTATACTGTATAAAAAGTTTTTGGGCCGTCTCCTTGGCTCCTGTAAACCATATCCAAGCATAAAAAATATCTTGCATAGATTTTTTGACATCTTGAAGGCAGATGAAAATGTAATTTTTTTTTAGCCTTCGTTCAATTTTTATGAACTTTTTTGTGTATATTGAATTACATAATTTATACCTTTTACTTAGAGCATTTTTCTATTTACCCAGCAATTTTACCTCTGGGAATGTCATTGTGTTGGCTGTTTCAAATTGAACATGGCGTGCCCAGAAATAGGATGATGCCCAGATAAAAGTTGTGTAAAACTAATAAATATTAAAAAATTAGAAGAAATTTTCAGTTTCGACAAAAATAAATTTCAACACTGCCAGAAAAGTTGTAGGAAAAAAAATCCCCTGAAAAGATTTTCCTACTTTTCGATATTGTTTAATGGAGGTAAAATCCTAATACATCTATTGAAGTATTCTTGTAACTCGCTTATTTATTATCTATAATGAAAATTTCATGAAAATTAGATAAATAGTAAAAACCGCATATTTTCAATTTAAGCAATTTTATGAGCTTAAACATTTACAAAAGTTGCAATTTTCTACTGTTTAATTAATAAACCAAAAGATTTTTATTTACTCCTTGTTAATTATAGTAATTTATTCCTTTGTTAAATTTTGGAGAAGAAATATTTTTTTTTATCCTCCTCCTCCTCCTATCCCCAGATTGGGGTGGGGGTGAGATGCGTAGCATACACCGGAACATAAGAGTAGTAGAACAGCATGATGCAAGTCGAAAAGAAAGCCCCCTTAACCGTCCCCTTTACACCCCCAAGTGAGAACTTGTCGCATTCCACCCTGAGGTTTCACGAGGCTGTGATGGACCCTCACTGTGGTATTTCGCCAATTTGGGGTTCTCATCCCCTGGGGAAAGCCCACAACCGTACCCTCTCACAAAATCCCGCCATTAACTCCTGTAATGCATAACAGGAGTTAATAGCGGGATTTTGTGAGAGGGTACGTACGGTTGTGGGCTTTGCCACATTTCTTCTAGCCTCAGCTAAACTCTCAATCCTTTATTTCAGGCATTCCTTTACTGACTCATCCACTTTTTCTTCGATCTCCCAGCCGGTAGATTCCCAGCACACACACCATTATACATCCGCTTAACCAACCAACTAAAATCCATCCTTTTCATATGACCAAACCATCTCAATATCCTCTCGTGTATTCTCTCATTTAGCCTTTATTTCACGCCATCACAAACTCCCAATGCGTTCATTCTTCATTTTTACCAAATTCTCCACCTAACCACGCCCCAAAGATTGCCTATTTGAACACTGCACCGTAGATCTATACCTTTTATTCCAGGCTATAGTTTCACTACTATACATTAACACCGGTAACAACATACCCTCATGCAAAACCCTAGCGTTCATCAAGACTAAGTCCCTTTACATCCACCAATGATTTAATTGCATCAGCCACCTTTCTATCATTGACAACTTTCCTACTACATTCTGCCTCTTACGTTCCCTTTTCATCCAACATATATCCAAATATTTTAACTCGGATACTTGTTCCAGTTGCTCAACATGTAAATGATTTCACACGCGGACTCTCCTCACTTACTACCATAACCTTACTCTTACTTACATTTACTTTCAAACCCCTCATTTTACACACCCTGCTAAACCCCTCTACCAATCCTCTCAAACTCTCTTCAGATTCACCACACAAACCAAATCATCCGCATACAATAGGCAGGACACCATCCACTCTCTTCCACACTTTCCCCTGTCACCCCACCTCTAATTCTTTCATAACCCCATCCATTATACAAGCATTAAATAACCAAAGGAGTTCTAACACATCGCCTACCTTACTCTGCTATTAATATTAAACCAATCACTTTCGACTCCATTTTTTCTTACACACGCTTCACTATCGTCATACATACTTTTGATTCCATTCAGAAGCCTATTACCAACACCATTTATCACTAACACCTGCCACAGAGTTTCCCTATTAATCCTGTCATACCTCTGATGTAAATCCATAAAACCTAAATACAATTATTATTAAACTAAATAAATATATAAAAAGTTTAACGTTTAAAAAAAAATGTGCAAAAACTGAAGTATATCAGCTTTTTAGATGAAAGTCCATTTCTTTTTGAGCTGTAGATGTTTCCAGCTTGATTAAGCATCTCTCACTGAAGACGTTAGATCTGGAGAGCAGAATAATCATTTTCTTGCAAGGTCGGAAAGATCCGATGTTTCTTAAACCTCTTAAATATAAGATACTTAGAGGCTATACTTGTTAACTAATAGAAAAGGTTATGTTTATAAGCATTTATAGTGAAAAGGTTTGTTGTTATATAAAGTTATGATAATAGACAAGAAGACTATTCCGGCTGGCCGGATATCTGGTTCTTGCCAGAGCAAAAAAAAATTTGGGCCGCATTATCTGGCACCAAATTTATGGTCAGAGTTACAACATTAGTAATCACAAAGGAACCTTAAGATTACAATGCTTAAACATGGAAATGTTAAATTGTTTAAATGTGAGTACGGCTGTTACTGTAATTATAAAAGTGATTTAAAAAGACATTCCTAAACCTGAAAAGTCAATCTATGATAGAATCTACATCCGCAAGAGTTTGAGGAGACATGAGAACACCCACCGCACGTGAACGGAGTTCTTAAGACTGATTCATGACTGAATATAACTACAAGGATTATTACAGAAATGTTTGTAATAGTTTGTGTGAAGTATTAAAGCGACTGATTAAATTCTTTTCTGTTGTATTTTAATTCATTTAAAAGTTATATCATTATATTAAAAGTAATGTTATTTAATTACCAACGTCATGGGCTAAATAGACTATTGTAAATTATTTTTAAAAATAAATGAAATAAAAATAATAAACATGTTAATCCTCCTATAAAAGATTATAAAGTAAGGAAAACTCATTTATACTACATAGTACCTACTAATTTACACGTTTGACTGTTCTTTACTTAAACCAAAAAGAGAAGAAAAAAATGAAAACGTGCTCACTTCAATAACTTTGCTGATAAAAATAAACCACTCTACCATTACAGATTAAAAATTTATCGTCAATTCTAGTATATTGATGATGATGTGAATAAAAAAAATTGTTAGGCATGTTCGCCAGCTGTATCTTTAGAATTAGATTGTGGAAAACTATTTTCAGTGGAGAAAATTGAAACCTCCAAGAAAAATGATTTCGGGGGAAAAAAATGAAAGGAAACCGTGAAGATGAGTAGTGTGGTGTGAAATGTGTGTGTTTGTGCTGGAGTGGAAAGGAATGAGAGGGGGAGAGTAGTGATTCTGATGAGTGACCTGTGGCACAGAGTACAGAGCTACATATGGTGGATTTTGTTTGTGTAAGTACTAGAATTCTAATGGTTAAATTTAAGTTTGAAAATTAAGGTTAAGGTGTGTGTGGTTGTGATATATAGTCCATCTGAGGGTGATGTTGAGGAGAGTGCGATTTTCTGGGATAATCTGAATGATGTTTTGGATGAGGTAAGTATGAGCTTCAGATGGATTGTGTTAGGCGACCTAAATGGTTGGATAGGTAACTAAAAAAGGGATTGTATAACAGATTTCTATGGTGGTGACGTGGAAGAAAAATGAATGGTAGGAAGGTGATTGATTTCTGTGAGGAGAGAAGTGTGTGTGTAAGTAATACTTTCCTCAAACACGAGAGTATTCATAAGTATACTAGAGTTGGTGTAGATAGAGATGGTATCGTAGTTAAAAGTATGATTGATTTTGTGTTGTTGAAGGATATGATGTTAAATTATGTGGTAGATGTTAAATCAGTGAGGAGGTTAGGGATGGGATTATCGGATCATTATGTTTTATGTAAAATTAGGTTAGTGAGTGGCGGACATATACCGGACAGTTCGTGGATGCTGAGCTATGACTGCTGCCACAATTTAAACAAGAAGGCGAATTAAGACAAGGAAGGTGGAAATCACGTCCTCAATATGAGCAAATCTCTGGTTCCTTGACAGTATTTACGGCGATGGACAAATTTTTGGCACTTAAAACAGCACAGTATAACTGGTAAACCCGAACTTAACTTTCTTGGGCGGGAAAAGGGTGCTAAAACTTAGGAGAAATCGTGGATTCGGAACATCAGGGGACTCCTTGAATGAAGGAAACTGTTAAACATCAGACACTGGGGTACGCCTCATTTTCAAGTAGGCCAGGATGTCCTGAGGACTTTCATTTTTTGCCTCTGCAGCAAAAATTGTACACTTAGAAGAATTTCTAATATAGTCAGGGGTAGAGACGATGGGAAAATCTTCCAACGGTCGTAAGTCGGAGAGAAAAGCTTTGCGCTCGTATTGCCGCCTTAATCAAAATAAAACCATTCCTCACAATGGTCACGGTAGGATCTTATTTTAGAGGGCCATTTTCTAGGACGTCACTCATTTTGATATTGCTATATTGTGTCAAAGGTGAAGACGTGGTCGATCGAAGATAGAAATAGAGTGGAAAATCCACCTCAGACGGGGTTCCCGGAGGATCATCCGTATACATGGACGAAGGTACATTAGAGAAACGAAAAAGTCTCCCAGGAGAATCATTGTTTCGCTCGATTGAGCTCCTGGAGTAAAGAGGAACACTGGGCGAAGTGGCGCCATAGGACAGGAATGTTCTTCCAGGTGAAAGGTGGGAATTCAAGAAATCAACCGCACAATGGCCATCGTGAGTTAATTAATCTACGAGGGGGTAAAAGCTTCTGTTGGAGCCCACCTTAGAAGCGGCAGGTGAGCATCCCGACGGAAGATGGTGCTCGCCTTCTTTTAAAACCTTAATTTATGTAGTTTTTTATTCATTGAAAGGAAAACACCAGTTAAACGACAACTCCACAATAAATGAGCGCAAAAACAATAAAGCCAATGATGTCTAAACACGTAACAACAAAATACCCGGAATATAAAATAAAACCATATAAGAGTATACACCCCCCCCCCTCACACTAGGGACGAGCACGAAACCAGTAATACTCCCCCGATACCTCACACTGTAGCAGTGGGTTGTGGTCTCGGCTTGCCTCCCCGGAACACCGCGCCCGGTCCTCACCACTACAAGGTAGGTGTGTTATGGTGGGGGATTAACACTTTAAAAAATAATAACAATAAAAAATGTGTGTATTAAAATAGTTTGGTCATATGAAAAGGATGGGTAATAGTGGGTTGATTAAGCGGATGTATAATGGTGTGTGTGTGCCGGGAGACCGAAGAAAAAGTGGATGGAGTCCGTAAAGGAGTGTCTGAATGAAAAGAATGCGAGTTTGGCAAAGACTAGAAGAAAGGTGCATAATGGGAGTGAATCGTGGAGTTTTGTGAGAAGACATAGTTGTGGGTTTTGTCCAGGAAATGAGCCCTACATTAACGAAATACACAGTAGGGGTTCGTCGTGGTGTTGTGAAGTCCAAGGGTGGATTTTTTTTTCTTGCTGTGACGGGCTCGCACTTCTTAAGGGTAAGGAAAGGTGTGTGGAAGGGGTTTTTGTTTTAACTTACGTCATACTCTTCGACTTAACTATTCTATATAGGGATATCTTACGTACCCTGCTCCCATCTGTTGAAAATGAGGGGAGGATAAAGAAAAAAAAAATAACAACAGATTTTGGGAATAAAATGCATTTTTTTATTTTTACTTTTTATTAAAATAATTATTAAGAATTTCGTAAGTATTAAAAATATAAAATTATTTAATTTCAAAAATCGAAAAATTGAAAACAACTTTTAATAGAGAGCTTCAACAATAATTTAAAAATAAACTTTATTAAGTTATAACAATAACAAAAATCACTAAGCAGCGCAAGTAACCAGAACAGGGGTGTACAAAAGGCGGCCCATGGGTCATATATGGTCCAGAGGGAGTTGATATAATTTGAAAGAAAGCCTATTAGCATAAGTTAATACATTTACAAACGTATTAACTTCAACAGTATATAGATGTAATAATTTTTAATTTTTTTCTTAAAAAAAAAAACAGCGCGAAATATCACTAAAATATAGAACCTAATATTGCTACCCCTGTTCACAACAAACGTGTTAATGCAATTTTTGAAATATATATATGGATGTGGAATTTATAAAAAAATTTTAAAGAATAATTAAAAACAATCTAATATTAGAATGTCAGATAATAACTTTAAATTTTTCAAACAAATTTTAAAAATTTTGAAAACTTTATCAATTTTAACATTTTAAAAATGTTAAAAATTTTACCAATTTTAACAGTTTTAAAAAATTTAATTATTTAACAATTTAACAGTATTACTAATATATGTTACCATTGTTCCATAATAACAAATTATACATTAAAAAAAAAAATACACTCATAAAGATTTTAATACAATCTAAAATAAAAGGCACAAATAACTTAAGCTTTATACATTTGGAAATAGTTTACGGATATATCGAAGAAGTCCGCTACTCTAATTACAATGTTAACAATATGTGTTCACTAAACAATGGTTAACTATATTTAAACAAATTTCAACAATTTTATATTTTGTAGAAAATAATTTTTTACAAATTACGGTTTAGTCAGATTTTATACAGTTCTTTACAATTTTAAGAGAATTTGTTAACAATTTTTGACAATTTGTAAATATTTTTAACAATTATGTAACAATATTAAAAAAAAAATAATAGGCAAAAAGAAAAAAGAACATGAAAGAAAAACCAAGAAAAACAAAAAAAAAATAATATAATTGGAAGATAATAATGGACCATTTGCAAACCAAAGTATAATGATGGTCTAGAGCAATTTAGAATGAATAACAAATTTAACAATTCTAAATATTAAGAAGAAATATTCTAACAATGTCTAACGCAACTTCAACAATTATTTTAACTCTTTAATAATGATTTATACAAATTTCTCTAATTACAAGAAACAGTTGCCCAAATTACATTGCAAGTTGACACTGAATTTAACCGTAGATTTTAGAAGATTTTAAAATTTAGCATTAATTACGTATATTTTACCAATAGTACATCTCAACTAAATCAATTAAACCAAATCATGGACTTTAACAATTGAATAAACAATTGTTAACAATAATTTGGAAGAAATATTCATTTGGCTGGTTTAGCAGTTTTAACAATTTATAAAATTTTAACCAATTTAACATTTAATAATTTTAACAATTTAACATTTCAGGAAAATTATAACAATTTTTTTTAACAATGTAAAATTTCGATGCTATAATCACAATCTGTAAGATAAAGCTGCAAATTTATATCTGTACCAATATGAATGAAGCAATTTTAAGACATCTGCTAAGCAAAATTTATAGTAAAATTTTTAACAGTAAATACCAATTATTCAAATTTTCAGATTAAACAGTTCCAGTTATAAATTGGAGAGCACACTTTCCAACAATATCTAACACTTTTAATATTGTAATTAAAAAATATTTCACTACTATAATTTTAACAAATTCTAACAATAATTTTATCCATCTTATCCCCGTTTGTCACTTTTATGATAAATCTGAAATAATTTTAGAAAACTTTTTTCACTTGTTCCACTTTCTTGTTGAGAGAGATAAACAATTTAATCATTTTAACAATCTGTTAACTACTTTGTGAAAAATGCTTCCCTAACCCCATTTTAGACCAACTTTAGCAATTTTCATATTTTTTATAATTTAATTTATTGACATAAAATAAGAATATAATATTTAGCTATTGGTGATCTGCTTTTAAATTTACAATTTTAATTAATCTTTACACAAAGCCTTTAACATATATAAACAAATTTAACATTGTTAAACAAAATACACACTGAAAATTTTAACAATGATTAAAAAGTGTAACAATCAACAGAATTTACGGATTCTTTAAATTTAGACAGTATTAACTGAAATGCGTAAATTATATATTTTGTGGAAGTAATCACTATTGTTCAATAGCACAATGCCTTGTCCTTTATCAGCATTGCATATTACAATTTAAACTTTTAATGTCCATCAGTTTTATCTATTTTATATATTATACCAATGTAACAATTTTATAATTTTAATAATTTTACAATTGAAACAATTATTAAACAATATTCAACATTTGTTAAACATATTTTATACCAATTTATACAATAGTAAAAAATAATAGATTTAATTAAAATATAGTTAACAAATTTAACAATATTAGAAATTTTAACAATTTATAAAAAATTGAAATTGTAAAAATTATTATTAAAATTTAAATAATAAATTTCATGAATATAGTTAACGATTTAACATATATGTCTAACATATATATCACGAAGAGGCTTTATAAATTAACAACTTTTAGCGTTAATGAGTGAGATGGTATTTGTGTAATACACAATTTATTATATCTATTTATATATATCAATTGTAAATTTCACACGTTAAAAACGAATTTAGTGAATCTTTAGCCACAAATGCCCTCTTCATTAGATCAAGTTTATAGAGCATAAAAAATGATAATATAGACGAATTATAAATATGTAAAATATTCGTTATAGTCGCCTAATGATTGAACAAATTAACAATTGCTAACAGAATCAACGAATGTTAAACAAGATATTGTTTAAGAATGCTTAAACAACTTACCAACATTTTCAAAAATTTAAAATAAACAATATTCAACAATAAAATTAATTAAAAATTTACATTATTAACAATGTAAGCAATTTATAAACAATCGATTAAAACAGTTAAAATTCTAACTAATACTAAGAATGTTAGAGTAACGACACAGGTGTAAAAAATGGAATGGTCTAAGAGAGATATTTCATACACTATCATGTACAAATTTTTAAATACTTCTCTAACGAATTCCATTTAACGAATTTTATGTTTCGAAAAATTGCATAAATGGAAGGTGACCCTAAATAATTAATAAAAATGGTGATATCCACCATGTAACAATTCTAACATAGTAAACAAAGGGTATTGTAATTCATAGTAAAAAAGTTGTATAAATAATTAAAACTGTAAACTAATTTATAACAGTGTAAAAATAAATTATTAATAGTTATATATATATATAGGAGATAATAATTAATCAATAGTTATATAAATAAGTAAGAAAGTATAGATATATAATTTGTATATATAGAGATTTTTATAGTTAATATATATATTATTTATATTATATTATATACATATATTTATCCAATATTATTAATCAGTAATTATTAACTCCTATAATATCATACCCATTTCTAATATACAATGTTACACATTCTAACATTTAAAATTTCTTTGAAAAATTGTGTTCCTAATAAATGATTTTTATATACTTTAATCAATAAAAATATCGTTACAATACATATTAATAAATATTATTATATATAATACAAATTATATATATAATATATATAAATATTTATATGATAATAACAATATTATCCTAAAACATAATATAACATTGATAATATATATATTATATAGTAATTATTATCAAAATATGAAGTTGTATTCTTTTTTTGGACTAGATCGAGTCCATAAAACTTTCATAAAAAATCTTCTTGCTATCATTGAAACAAATATATATAATTAACATAAATATATTTTTAGTATTAAGTCAATTTTAAGAATTTAACAATACTAGCCATTATTAACGAGAAGTTTTATAACTATTATAATAACATATTTCAAATATTGTTACTAAAAATTGAAATAAACAATTTAAATTCTATCAATATTAACTAACATTAAAAATATATATACGAATATTCTAACAAAATATATGTTAAGTATTTTGTCTAGTTTTAACAAGACTTATTAATTATTATAACTATATATATATTATAAGAATATATTTAATAGAACACAATTATTAAAGGTTTCAATCATCTGACTATTTAAAATTTAGTGCAAATTTTAACTAATAATAAAATGAAACTTTTTCATAAATTTTTTATAAAAATAATTGGTTTGAATAAGCTAGTTATATTTGACAAATTATTAACATTATATTTATATATACTAGATTTATACACTAATAGATTAAAAATTGAAAACCTGTTTAAAACATCCATTCTTTGAGTATTTTAACAATTTTAGAACACTTTATTCTATCGGAAAAGTTTAATATTTTGTAAATAATTTTTTAAATAAATTTGAATAAATAAATGCAGTTTTCGTTTTTTAAATTTATATTTCATTAATTTATCACATTTATATCTTATTTAAACATTTTAATAATGTATAGACAAAAAATTATTATATTAATAACAATATAAAATACTATAAGTATTATTATTTATAAATTATTGAATAACTCATCATCAAGATAATCAATTTCTAATAAATTGTATACATTTAAAAATTTAAAATATTTATCAATTTTAACGATTTAAGCAATATCAACCATTGTAACATAATTATTAACAATTCTAACTTTTAAAATTTTTAACAATTTTAAAAATTTTACCGATTTTAAAAATTATAACAATTGTAACAATTTTAACAATTTAATCATTTATAAAACAATTTAAAGAATTGTAACAATTATTATACAATTTAACAATTTTAAAAATTTTAAAAATTTTATATATAAATTAAATCAATTTTATAACATTTAACATTTTTCACAAAAATTGCAACAATTTCAATAATTTAAACAAAATTATTATTTGTAATCATTTTAACAAATTTAACAATTTTAACAATATTACCAACTGTAACAATTTCAAGAATTTAAAAATTTAAGTTTTTACACTTTCATTTATTTCTAAAAATTTTAACATTACAAGAAAAACAATGTTAAACAATTTAAAAAATTAGATCATAACAAATTTAACCTTATAAAGACTTGTAACAATCAATATGTAAATATTAATCTGAAGTTAAAAAATTTAACAATTTTAAACATTTTAAATTTAATACTTTAACAATCAAAAATTTAAATTTAAAAAATAATTATCATATAATTTAACATACAAGCCGTTAATAATTTACCGAATTATAACAGTTTAAAAAATTTAATATTTATAACATTTTAACAATTTATAAATAGTTACAATTTTAATATTTATACAATTTTGACAATTTAAATAATTTTACAATTTTTAATATTTTATGAGTAATTTAATAAATTAATGTAAACAAATGTAAACTTTCTTAACATTTATAACAATAAATAATTTAACAGTTTCAACTATTTTAGCGATATTTAACAACAATTTTAACTAATTAAACAATTTATTAACATAATTAAAATTAGTTTCAATATCTAAAATTTTATTCAAATAAATATTAAAGATTTATTGTAATTTATTAACAAATTAACAATAAATGTTTTAATAATATTTTACTATAATAATTTAACAATGTTAAAAACAAACTTATCAACCTATAATTTATATAAAATAATTTTTTAATTTAACTATAATAATTAAACAATTGTTAAGCACTTTACTTTTCTATAAAGAATGTTAACCAATTTTTAAACTATATGTTACTAAATTAAGATATTAATAAAAAAAACAAAGAATTTTTAATTCATTTTTATCAATATAAGACCAATTTTAAACCTCTCTAATGAAACCATCTCCTTCAAAATCAGAGATATGAACAATTTATACAAATTTAAAGAATATTTAAAAAGAGATGGAAATCGGCAAAAAGTTACTGAATAAAAGTAACTTTACAATAATATTTAATACAATTCATATGAAATTATAACTACATTTTTAAGTGTATTATATCTACATTATATACAATCATATATTTATAACTATTCAGACCACATATAATATCTCGCATGAATTTTGCATGAACATTGAAATTTATACAATTTTTAAGCACATCTCTATAGGAACCAACAGAGATCCTTTTACACACACTACATAAATAGCTATATTTTATAGGGTTTTAGACATGAAATATTCGCTAGCAAAATTGCAAATTTTATAAATATACACAATTATTATAGCTTAATATTATATTATTATAGTTGATATTGATAGCATATAAAAGTATATGGCATTTTATATCATATTTTAATATTTTTATTCACATATTTATTTTTAATATCCAGGTCATAATCTTATTTCCCAATGCATTAATTTCTGTATAACGACAAAATCTACTAATAATTTTATACACAGAGATTAATAACATATAGTTAAGTCAGACACACATACCAAAATGCTGTCTCGAAGATACAAAATAAAATTTGACAGTACTCAGAAATGAAAAACTTTTAAACATTTTCGACTATGTGTCGTATAGACATACTTAACCTATTATCAAATAAAATTTGAAATCATTTACGATTATTTATTAATCAAATCAATTATATAACTATATAGCAAATCTTAACCACTTTAACATGTTAATAATATTTAAATAATTTCACAAATTGTCTAAATTTACTATGTTTGATAACATAATATATATAATATCTTATATTTGTGTAGAGCAACTTTATATACTCACTTAAAAAATTTATCACACAATATTAATCTCCATATCAACAATAACTATGCTATTCTCAAGCAATTTCATAAATATTGTCAAACTAGATGTGTATAAATATTTAAAAAGTTTAAAATTATTATAACATTTTGAGAGTCTTTCCAAATATTTACAATTTTGCATTATTAAATAAAATTTACGACAATTATAAAATCATGTTAGTTAACTAGTTTCAAACAAGAATTCAAGCAATATCTGACAATATTAATTAAATGATTTTCAAAAATTCTATTAAAACAGTGTAAACAATACATATAACAATTTACGAATAGTTACAATTTTAAGCGAATATTAACAATTTAAATAATATTTAACATGAATGTGATATCAAATCCGGAGTATCTACAAAATATATTGACAAATTCAATATATCACATATGAGTCTTATAACATACAGTACAATTTTTTATTATTAAGGGTGATTCGTATGATATTGATCTATATCAATTTTAACACCCTCAATCATTCTTATATCTCATCCTCCTTTATTAACCTAATATCTATGATCTCTCTAATATCTTTAACATAGTATAGAATGTTATTATTAAGGACATATATCTCAATCATTACACTCTTTCGCTATTCTCTCATACATCTATATCGAGCGTCTAGTCTTCACTAATTTCAAATGAACGAACTGTTATCATATTCTACACAATGAAAAAATAATGATCTTTAGACAATAGTTTTCGATTCATATTGAGCACTTATATAATCCAGATGATACATATATAGTACATCTCAGATATTATAATGTCACAATATCAATTATCTAGATATATATATATAATATAATTACGAATAAAATTTGAGAATATATATATTCTATTATATATATTAATAACAGTATATATCACATATACTTCAAACACCAATTTAAGTTCTTCGCAGCCTAAAATTCTCGGTTTAATATTTATTTCCCATTGATTCATTTGAAGATCACAGCCGGTCATTAAATTAGAGCGAAGCAAATATGATATTTAGGTAGCTCTCTATATCTATATATCAAACGATCTATCCGGTGAGTTTATCAATGTTGCTTTCAAACCTCTATATTCAAGACATATAACACTATATATAGTTATACATATATGATCCTCTATCTACTATCAACGACTCTCTAACGACTCATAATATGATCTATACATTAGATATAATATAAAAATTAATAACACGCTACACATTATCTACACACAATAACTAGCTCAACACACACTCTGCGCGCTGTGTGACTACAAAATCATTTTATAGGTACATGTACTAAAAATTACACTTAATATATATATTACACTATTTTCGAATAATTAATAGTCTATGAAGAACTCTAATCTGAAACACAACACACACAAACTCAATCTTTCACTCGCGAATCTCTCACTAACAGGAGCTTAATGCTCGACTTCAGTAGAACAAACTGTAAGAGAATTGTAACACACTATTTAAATATGACTATACACTATTCTCAACTATAATTACTCGGATCTTCGTTTAAATTTGCGCCGTACATAATCAGTTGATCTCAACATAATGCCTAAATATACACAATATGAGCCTATAACATTTAACAAATAAATTTTACAGTTTGTCAGCTGAGCAAAAACTGAAAATTGTATTACAGAGTATTAAACAATCTAACACATTATAACAGATCTTAAATAAACACAATTGATAAACAATTGCTAAATGTGTACACAAATTATTGATCAATACATAAAAACTATGAACTTAAACCTATAATCATCTATATGTCTCGGCGGTCTCTCTGGTCCAGAGACAATTTCAAGATGCTAATCAATCTAATCATATACAGTATAATCTACTCCATATTCTTGTGCACCTTAATTATAGCATTCCGCTATTATAGCTCTCCTCTCTATTCCATTCTGTCTGCTCTCCCCATTTTATCTCTCTAATTCTCTCTCTCTCTCTCTCCTACTCAACTCTCTCTCATCTCTCTCTGCTCTCTTCCACTCACCCCTCATCTCTATCTGAGTTAGACACTTTGTGTCTTCGAGCTATCACTGTGGGGTATTCTGTCATTTTTTTTCAATAAAGGAATACCCCAATAATTATAAATATATAATCATTCAAGAAATACATAATTATTTAATAAGTACTAAATTTAATTATATCATAAAACTAATTATCTAAACTAAATATATTTAATATTATATTATAACATATTTGTAATATTTTTATACAAGTATTTATTAACAAGATTTTAAATATCGAGAATTGAAACAATATGTACTACAATTTTAAATGATGTTTATAAGAAGTACAATCTTAACACAAATAGTTATATATAAATTTGACTAATTTTTAACAATTTTTATTAAAAAAATGATGATACTTTATATAACACAATACTAGAGTATTGAAAAATTTCAACGAAAAATTAATTCAATTTTTACATTTTACCAAATATTAATAATTATGATACCATTGAATTAGTTCTACAATTAGAATTATAATTAATTTAATTTAATAATCACAAATTAAATTTATAGACGAAATATGTGTAATAACTAACTTCAAAAACTCTAAAACACCAAATATACTATAAACAGACATTTCTAACAGAGAAACCTCAATAAATTCACAATAATATTATATAATAAGAACTTCCACATCATCCAAATTACATAACTATTATATCCACACAATAGTTGAGCGCTATACAATTATTAAACATTTTATATGATATATAACATTAACAATTTATCTTATATTTGTATTTTCCTATCTATAATAATAATCAAGAAATTAAAATAATAATATATATATATATAATATATATATATAAAAAAGTACTAGATATATTATTTTAATAATACAATAAATAAAATTATCTTAAATGACAAATTATTATAGTTATTAGATAGTATTATAATATCACTCATTATAGAGAGGAATATAAGATATAATAATAGATAATATATAATATAATATAGTAAGTAAACTCATATCTAATATAAGTAACTATATTATTAACAATTTACCAACTTAAAATTATTAAAATGTACATATTATTAACACAATGTCAATCTAATTTTAAATATATTTTAAAATTGTAACATATTTTAACACATATTTTCAATAATAATAATAATTTGACTAATAATAAAAATTTATCTAATAATTAACACAATTTAAAGCAAATTTATATATGTGTATTAAAAATATGTTAACTGTGATCTTTTAAAAATAATTTACTGATACAGTTAAAGAATTTTTTACTAGGTTTAAAGTTTGGTGAAATTTTATGAATATTTTATCTAGTTATATTAATTCGATATATATATTGTTTAAGAAAAATATTGTTCAAAGAAAGTTAAAACAATATTAACAATTATTAACCAATTTTAATGTATTTAAGTCTCTCAATTGATATACAATTTAATAAAATTGCCCATCAATACAAGGGTCTGGGGACCTACTTAAAAAACGATGATAATTTTAACTATTTTATTAAAATCTCATTCTTTGATATTTCTTATGCAAGTGCAAACAATTGTATTGTTTTTTCGTCCGAGACGAAATCGAAGTTTTGAAAGAAATGAATAAAGTAAGTAATTTAAACTAATAAAATTTACAATTTTTAACCAATTATATAAGATAATAATTTGTTAAATGAATATTTTTAACATAAATTATATTTAGCAAATAATAGTAAATATCAGAAAATAGATATTAAAACATTAAAACGTTATATATCTATACACAAATATTATAATTTAAAATTCGCTCACATATATTATTTTAAGAATCTATATACAATATTTATTTAAAATATATTATATAACAGTTTATATCATATTTGTTATAAGAGGAGTGAACTTACACTTCAAGCTAGTAATAATATATATTTAAACTAAATCAACAACAAAAATTTAAGCATTTTTTAAATTGATATAATT
The DNA here is from genome assembly GCA_015478945.1 of Trachelipus rathkii. Lineage (NCBI taxonomy): Eukaryota > Metazoa > Arthropoda > Malacostraca > Isopoda > Trachelipodidae > Trachelipus > Trachelipus rathkii. The sequence continues at coordinate 8,088 of JABUQX010024618.1, read as the reverse complement.
ATATAAACAAGTCTTGACACAAATTATTGTTTTAAAAATTTATAGCTAAGATTAATTTATGTATAAATACCTGCATAAGAGATCAGATCCATTATTATTCAAGTGTCTAAGCGATTGCTCTAATAAAACAAGTATGTTAAGCAAGATATATAAATTTTAACAATTAACAATATGTAACAATTTTAACATTATCAAAAATTTTAACAATTATCACAGCTGGAACAACCTACACAGTCGATTACTCTGCAATTATATATTTGTAACAATATTGACAATTTAAACAAATTTAACAATTTTTACAATATTGACTTTTGTAAATAAATTAGCAATTATAATTTAATCAACTTCTAAAACTGTTTACAATTTTAATTCAATTTTAAAACTTCAAAAATTGTTAATAATTTTAACCATTTTAGCAATTTTAACCATTATAACCATTTAAACAATTCTAACAGTTTTAAACAATTTTAACCATTTTAACAATATTAACAAATGCGATGTTAAAACAAATTTTTAGCCAATTTAACAATTTAATTTAATATATTGTACCACTTTTAATAGAAAAAAATTACTTTAATTAACATTTTAAAAATATTAAAAATTATATTTGACTTGTAAAAATTTAATTATTTTAACAATTTAAGAATTATTACTACATGAAACAAAAAACATTTTAACAATGGTAACGTTTTAGCAATGTAATAATTTAGGCAATTTTTAACATTTTAAAAAATTTTAACAATGTTTAATTTTTATCAATGTTAATTAACAATTTAACAATTTTAACAATTAACTAGTTCATTAAGTTTACTAACATGGTAACAATTTTAACAATTTTAAATACTTAAAAATTTAGCAATTTTAACAAAGTTTTAGAAATTGACAATTTTAAATATTTAAGCTATTAAATATAGCCTCAAAAATTAATCAATTTCTAACAGTTTTAACAATTTAAACAATTTTAAAAGTTTAATAAATTCATTAATTTTAGATATTTTTTCAAATTTTTAAACTTTAACTTTTTGACCGACGAAAAAAATTATAACACTGTAACCGTTTTAAAATTGTAAAAATTTTGACAATTTTGACAATTTTAAACAGTTTATCAGAAACAATTTTAATATTTTATCAATATAAGGCCATCGAAGTTAAAAACTTTTTTAACCATTTATCAATTATAAACAACTTTTATCCATTTTTAAGATCAATATAACATTTTAGCAATTTTAAAACTATAACCATTTTAAGCTATTTTTAACCTTTATCATTTTTAACAATTTTAACAATTTTAGCAAATTTAAGAATGTTAACAATTTTAGCAATTTTAACAATTTTAATTTTAATCATTGTAGCAATTTTAATAATTTTAACAACTTTTAATTTTAACAATTTTAAAAATATTAACAATTATAAAAATTTAACAATTGTAACAATTTTAATATTTTAACAATTTTAAGAATTTTTAATTTTATAAATTTTAAACATTTTAACATTTTTAACATTATTTACATTTAATAATTTTCGCAATTTAAGATTTTAACGATTTTAATTTTTGAAGCTCTTAACAATTTTAACAATTAATAGTTTTAACAATTCTACCACTTTTAACAATTTTAACTTTTAACATACTTAAAAATTGTAACAATTTTAACCATTTTAACAATTCTAACTTTTTTAATAGTTTTAACTAATTTCTAAGCAATTTTTAACAATTCACAATTTAACATTTTGATCAAGGTAGCAATCATTAATAAATATTAAATAATTTTTAACTATTTTACCATAAATAAAATTTAACATTTTTAACAATTAAATTTTTTTATGAATATTTAACATTGTTTACAATATTTAACATTTAACAATTTTTCAAATTTAACAATTTTACTAATTTTAACAATTTTATCAATTTTAACCACTTCAAAAATTCAACAAATGTTCAACAACTTTTAACAAATGAACAATTTTAACCAATTTTAAACAATTTTATTGTATTAAGCAAAGGTATGCAATGTTTAATAAATCTACAATTTCAACAAAAATAATTTGAACAATTTTCCTTTTTAACAATTTTATTATTTTAACAATTTTAACAATTCCAAATATTAAAACAATTTTAACAATTTTAACAACTTCAAAAATGTTACAATAAATATTTTCACAATTTTAACCATTTTAACAATTTTAACAATTCCAACAATTTTAACATTTTTAGCAATTTTAATAATTTTTACACTTTTAACAATTTTAACAATTATAACAATTTTAGCAATTATAAGAACTCTAACAATATTAACAATTTTAAAAATTTACCAATTTTAAAATTTTAACAATTTTAACAATTTCAACAATTTTAGGAATTCGAATTAGATATTTAAAGACATTCCTGCTGTTTAATAGATGTAGTTGTAACAATTCTGACAATTTTAAAAATTTTAAAAATTTTAACAATTTTAATAATTTTAAGAATTTTAAAAATTTTTAAAATTTTAACAATTTGAAGTTTTAAGTTTTAAAAATTGTAACAATTTTAATAATTGCTACAATTTTGACACTTTCAACAATTTTACCTATTTTTAAAAATTTTAACAGTTTTAGCAATTTTAACAATTTTAACAACTATAACAATTCTAAGAATCTAAAGTATATTAACAAAAATTTTAGCAATTTTAACAATTTTAAGAATGTTAAAAGTTTTAACAATTTTAGCAATTATAACAGTTTTGACAATTGCAACAATTTTAATAATTGCTACATTTTTGACAATACTAACAATTTTAACTATTTTAAAAGTTTTAACAATTCTAACAATTTTAACAATTTTAACACTTTTAGCAAATTTAGCAATTTTAACAATTTTAACAAATCTGACAATTTTAAATATTTAAGCAATTTTAAGAATTCTAACAATATTATCAATTCTAACTGTTTTAACAATTTTAACAATTTTTAAATTTTAACAATTTTAACAATTTCAACAATTTTAACAATTTCAAAAATTTTAACAAATATAACAATTTTAACAACTTTAACAATTTTACCAATTGTAACAATTTTAATAATTGTAACAATTTTGACAATTTTAACAATTTTAACAATTTTAACAATTATAAGAATGTTAATAATTTTATCAATTATAATTTTATCAAGTCTAAAAATTTTAACAATTTTATCAATTTTAACCACTTCAAAAATTGTAAGAATTTTAAACATTTTTGCAATTTTAACCATTATAACCATTTAAACAATTCTAACAGTTTTAACAATTTTAACAATTTTAACAATTTCAGCAAATTTAGGAATGTTAACAATTTTAGCAATTTTAACAATTTTAATTTTAATAATTGTAGCAATTTTAATAATTTTAGCAACTTTAATTTTAACAATTTTAAAAATATTAACAATTATAAAAATTTAACAATTGTAACAATTTTAATTATTTTAACAATTTTAAGAATTATTATAAATTTAACAAATTTAAACATTTTAACAATTTTAACAGTTTTAGCAATGTAATAATTTAGGCAATTTTAACAATTTTAACAATTTTAATTTTTATCAATGTTAACAATTTTAACAATTAATAGTTTTAACAGTTCTAACATTTTTAACAATTTTAACAATTTTAACATACCTAAAAATTTAGCAATTTTAACAATTTTAACAAATTTGACAATTTTAAATATTTAAGCAATTTTAAGAATTCTAACAATATTATCAATTCTAACAGTTTTAACAATTTTAACAATTTTAAAATTTTAACAATTTCAATAATTTTAGCAATTTCAAAAATTTTAAAAATTTTAACAATTTTAACAACTTTAACAATTTTAACAATTGTAACAATTTTAAAAATTGTAACAATTTTGACAATTTTAACAATTTTAACAATTTTAACAATGTTAATAATTTTATCAATTATAATTTTATCAAGTCTAAAAATTTTAACAATTTTATCAATTTTAACAACTTCAAAAATTGTAAGAATTTTAAACATTTTAGCAATTTTAACCATTATAACCATTTAAAAAATTCTAACAGTTTTAACAATTTTAACAATTTTAGCGAAATTTAAAGAATTTAACAATTTTAGCAATTTTAACAATTTTAATTTTAATCATTGTAGCAATTTTAATAATTTTAACAACTTTAATTTTAACAATTTTAAAAATATTAACAATTATAAAAATTTAACAATTGTAACAATTTTAATTATTTTAACAATTTTAAGAATTTTTATAAATTTAACAAATTTAAACATTTTAACAATTTTAATAGTTTTAGCAATTTAATAATTTTGGCAATTTTAAGAATTTTAACAATTTTAATTTTTATCAATGTTAACAATTTTAACAATTAATAGTTTTAACAATTCTAACATTTTTAACAATTTTAACTTTTAACATACTTAAAAATTGTAACAATTTTAACCATTTTAACAATTCGAACTTTTTTAATAGTTTTAACAATTCTAACAATTTTAACAATTTCAACAATTTTAACATGTTTAACAATTTTAGCAATTTTAATAATTTTAACAATTTTATCTATTTAACCATAAATAATAATTTTAACATTTTTAACAATTAAATTTATTTTATGAATTTTAACATTGTTTACAATTTTAACATTTTAACAATTTTATCAAATTTAACAATTTTACTAATTTTAACAATTTTATCAATTTTAACAATTATAACAATTTTAACAATTGAACAATTTTAACAATTGAACAATTTTAACAATTTTAACAATTTTAACAATTTTATTAATTTTAACAATTATAACAATTTTAATAAATACTACAATTTTAACAAAAATAATTTTAACAATTCTAACACTGTTAACAATTTTAATTATTTTAACAATTTTAACAATTCCAAAAATTAAAACAATTTTAACAATTTTAACAACTTCAAAAATGTTACAATTTTAAACATTTTCACAATTTTAATCATTTTAACAATTTTAACAATTCCAACAATTTTAACATTTTTAGCAATTTTAATAATTTTTACACTTTTAACAATTTATAACAATTTTAGCAATTATAAGAACTCTAACAATATTAACAATTTTAACAATTTACCAATTTTAAAATTTTAACAATTTTAACAATTTCAACAATTTTAACAATTTCTAAAATTGAGAAATTTTAACAATTCTAACAATTTTAATAGTTGTAACAATTTTGACAATTTTAAAAATTTTAAAAATTTTAACAATTTTAATAATTTTCAGAATGTTAAAAATTTTAACAATTTTAACAATTTTAACAATTTTAATAGTTGTAACAATTTTGACAATTTTAAGAATTTTAGCAATTTCAACAATTTTAACAATTTTAAGAATGCTAAAATTTTTAATAATTTTAAAAATTTTAAATTTTAACAATTGTAACAATTTTAATAATTGCTTCAATTTTGACAATTTTATCAATTTTAACTATTTTAAAAATTTTAACAATTTTAGCAATTTAACAATTTTAACAATTATAACAATTTTATAAATTTAAACTATATTAACAATTTAAAAATTTTTAACAATTTTAAAAATGTTAAAAATTTTAACAATTTTAACAGTTTTTGAAATTGTAACAATTTTAACAATTGCTACAATTTTGACACTTTTAACAATTTTAACTATTTTAAAAATTTTAATTTTAACAATTTTAACAATTATAATAATTCTTTAAATTTAAACAATAATTTTAACAACTTCAAAAATTGTAACAATTTTAAACATTTTCACAATCTTAATCATTATAACAATTTTAACAATTCTAACAATTTTAACAAATCTGACAATTTTAAATATTTTAGCAATTTTAGGAATTCCAATATAATCAATTCTAACAGTTTTAACAATTTTAACAATTTTAAAATTTTAACAATTTTAACAATTTCAATAATTTTAGCAATTTCAAAAATTTTTAAAATTTTAACAATTTTAAACTTTAACAATTGTAACAATTGTAACAATTTTAACAATTGTAACAATTGTAACAATTTTAAAAATTGTAACAATTTTGACAATTTTAACAATTTTAACAATTTTAAGAATGTTAACAATTTTATCAATTATAATTTTATCAAATCTAAAAATTTTAACAATTTTATCAATTTTAACAACTTCAAAATTCGTAAGAATTTTAAACATTTTAGCATTTTTAACTATTATAACCACTTTAACAATTCTAACAATTTTATCAATTTTAACAAATTTAAAAATGTTAACAAATTTACCAATTTTTACAATTATAACAATTTTAATAATTGTAACAATTTTAATATTTACCAATTTTAATTTTAACAATTTTAACAATATTAACAATTATAAAAATTTAACAATTGTAACAATTTTAATTATTTTAACAATTTTAAGAAATATAATAAATTTAACAAATTTAAGCATTTTAACAATTTTAACAGTTTTAGCAATATAACATTTTTGACAATTTTAACAATTTTAACAATTTTAATTTTTATCAATGTTAACAATTTTAACAATTAACAATTTTAACAATTCTAATATTTTAACAATTTTAACTTACTTAAAAATTGTAATAATTTTAACCATTTTAACAATTTTAACTTTTTTGACAATTTTAGCAATTATAACAATTATAACAATTTCAACAATTTTAACAATTTTAACAGTTTTAGCAATTTTACTAATTTTAACAATTTTAACTATTTTAACATAATTAACAATTTTAACATTTAAAAATTTTTTTTTACAGTGGTCGCCACCGCTCACGGGCAAAGCCCTATTCAAGGAAGGGGTGTTAAACTCAACAGAAATTCACCTACGTAAGATACGCAGATGAGCACAGACGCGCGCTTTAAAGAGGGCAGATGAAATGAGAAGGAAAACACAGGAACGATGGAAGAGAATCCACAGAAACAAGGTGCAGAAAGAAGGAACACCGTACGCCGATAATAGTCTGGAGTGCCTAATATCAACCACAAAACTTCATGTGCCGACACAGCACCCTTTGTGCTACGAGGGCGTCTTAAAGGTGGTGGCACGCTAGTGGAAAGTTCCCTCGAGCATTTGCCGCTACGGTACCATAGAAAGAGATAAAGCACCAACATCACACGCCGCAGCATAGAGGGTCAACGTGAACTAGAAAGTACAGGACAGTTTCAAAGTCTTTTGCCTTTGGAATGACCCTTTCAAAAGCAGGGTGAAACCCTGACCCCCCCCAGATATGAGAGCAGGACTCTATACAAGGGATAAGACCCTTATATAGCTGGGGAATCTGAGAAGAAAGAAAAAGTTAAACGTCGCAGTCTAAACAGAACTTCCCCAGTTTCTTTAAGCCGCCCTAGCATCCATGGGATGAGGTATCCAAATTTTTTTGTTTATGTTTAAGCCAAGAATGTTTATATGTCAACAGAGAGACGAGAAACCTGTCGAAAGAGAAGGAAATTAGAAGGGAAGTTAGGAGGGAAATTGAAGAGTTGGGTTTTTAAAGAATTTAAATTTCACAAGGTTAGACGGACCCCACCCGGAATTCTATCCAGATCAGCGAGAATGGAATCGGAAAAGGTTAAGACGAGAGCAATTCTAGAAGTAAAGAAAAGAACAAGAATTGAAATGTGTGTTGACAGAATGAAGGTCGAGTTCACAGCATATGAGTGGATAGATAGATGTGCAGACTGAGATCATCATTAATGAAAAGCAAGAATAAAAGTAGGAGATAAGGAACAGAACCCTGAGGACACCACTATTAACAGGAAAAAGAGAAGTCGCCCCAATCAACAACAGCCGATATTGGACCGCGATTTGAAAGAAGCTAGACATACGTAAGCAAGAGAAGGAGCAAACCCAGAGGAAGGGAGCTTAGAGCAGCTGACGCGTTTGCCATTACCCGGTCAAATGCTTGAATATGTCAAGCGCCACCACGTCAAGTCTCTCCGTAATTCCTAAAGGCGAAAAACCACAAATCTGTTAGAAAGAAAGTATTATCACCAAGTAGGACCTTGAGAGCCGAAACCTATGCCCATCGCGAAAAAAGAATGAGATTGTCCAATTGGTCAAGAATATGAAGTAGAAGCGTTACAAAAATCTTAGAGAGAAATCTCC